>JAGDQO010002767.1:0-37507 GCA_018342035.1 Solanum appendiculatum
TGATTTTACCTGTATAAATACAAATTTTATGCAGAAGGTTAATGAGATTGTCATTTAGACTTCTGGAAAGAAAGATTTGTTAGCGGACTTCCACCTCTCTTTGCTGACAAAGATAGAACTAAGATTCAAGATAGGAATGAAGGAAAAATTCCTTATGACCAGATGACTTATGGAGATCTTATTAGTGTTATAAACACTGTTGGATTAGAACTTTGTACAGATATTAAGTTGAAACATCAACTTAAAAAAAGAAAAATCCTCGTCAAGGAGAGAATTAGGAAGTTTCTGTCAAGACTTCGGGTTTGTTTCTCTAACACCTCCTTCAAGAAAAATCAAGAAGGAGAACAAAGAAAATAAGAAAACTCATCGTAGTAAGTCTAGAAGAACTTCTGAAAAGGATTACATCTTCTAAAAGAAGGAAAAAGCATAAAGGATTTAAGAAATCCAAAGAGGATGTATGTTGGACTTGTGGAAAATCTGGCCATAGAGCGAGTGAATGCAGGTCAGGTAAACAGAAGAAGATCAACAGTCTTGAAATAGACGAAGCAACCAAAGAAAAGCTTTTTTCAATTTTTGAAGAACCTTTATCCGATTCTTCAAATAATTCTGCTGAATATAGCGACGAAGAAGATATCAACGTCAATTATGATTCAGATTCTAGCCAATCGGGAAAAAACTGTAACTGCACAGAGGCTTTCTGTGTTTGTGATGATATTCCTCAAGTCAGAGTCCTTAGCAATGACTCTAAAGAAGCTCTCTTCGACATTATTGAACATATTGATAATGAAGAAGCTAGGAGAAAATATCTTATAGAACTCAAGAATATTATTCTCAACCAAAAAGAAAAGCCAAAAGCTCGTACTATGGTTGAACCTTTCAGCATGAAGCAAATCATGAATAGGTTTGAAAGAAATGCCGAACCTACTATTTCTGATCTTCATCATGAAGTCAAAACTCTTAAAGAAGAAATCAAAGATATTAAAATCAGACTTGGGAAAGTCGAAACTGATGTCATTGCTGATAAAATCCTCAAAGAGATTGACAAACAGAATCTAGATGAAGAAACAGAAGATATCCCTGAAAAGCATAATTTAGATTATCCTCCTTTCAATATTGATCTTTCTGCCACACCTACTCCTAATATCGCGACTACCTCTTGTCCAGGTATCGATGTTATTACATCTGTTAGACCTCAGAGTCATCATATACCTATTAAGATTGTTGTCAATAAAGATTTTATTATTAATAAAATTGCTTTTCTTGATAGTGGTGCAGATCGAAATTGCATTGTTAAAGGTATTGTTCCTACTAAGTACTTAGAAAAAAGTACTTCCAAATTATATTCTGCTACTGGTGAGTTGCTAAAAATTAATTATAAGCTTTCTAAAGCTCATATTTGTAACAATAATATTTGTTTAACAAATGATTTTATTATTACTGAAGATATTATTCTTGGAATACCTTTTATCACTCAGATAAAACCTTTTATTACTAATTTAAGTGGTATTACAACTTCCATTTTGGGAAAAGAATTACATTTTCCTTTTGTTAAAACTCTTTCCCAAGATGAAAGTAATTTTATCAGAGAAAAAACGGTTTTTCGAATAAACTCTTTATCTCAGCATGTTAATTTTTTCAAAGAAGAAATTAAAATTAAAAAAATTGAGCAAATTTTAAAAACCCCGGAGATAGTTACTAAAATATCCAATCTTCACAAAAAATTTGAAGATGAAATTTGCTCTGATTTTCCTAATGCTTTTTGGGAAAGAAAAAAGCATATTGTTGATTTACCTTATATTGAAGGATTTAATGAACAAGCTATTACAACTAAGGCTAGACCTATTCAAATGAATCATGAATTACTTGATTATTGTAAAAAGGAAATTGATAATTTGTTGAAAAATAAAATTATTAATGTTTCTAAATCCCCTTGGAGTTGCTCTGCTTTCTATGTCAACAATAGTGCTGAAAAAGAAAGAGGAGCACCAAGACTTGTTATAAATTATAAACCTTTGAATGCTGTTTTAAAATGGATTAGGTACCCGATACCTAACAAAAGAGATTTGTTAAAACGAACTTATAAGGCTAATATTTACAGCAAGTTTGATATGAAGTCTGGGTTTTGGCAAATTCAAATTGCTAATAAAGATAAATATAAGACTGCCTTCAATGTCCCATTTGGACAATATGAATGGAATGTTATGCCTTTTGGGCTCAAGAATGCTCCCTCTGAATTCCAAAATATCATGAATAACATTTTTAATGATTATAGTTATATGTCTATTGTCTATATTGATGATGTGCTTATCTTTTCTGATGATATTGATTCGCATTTTAAGCATCTTAATACTTTCTTTAAGATTGTTAAAAGTAATGGTTTGGTTGTTAGTGCCAAAAGATTAAACTCTTTCAAACCTCTATAAGATTCTTAGGCCATGATCTTTATCAAGGTAGTTACAAACCTATCTGTAGAGCCATTGAGTTCTCCTCTAAGTTTCCTAATGAAATTATTGATAAAACCCAATTGCAGAGATTTTTAGGAAGTTTAAATTATGTTGCTGATTTTATTCCTAAAGTCAAACAAGTTTGTGAACCTTTATATAAAAGGCTCAAGAAAAATCCTGTCCCTTGGGGAGATGATCAAACTCAGGCAGTCATAACTGTTAAGAAATTAGTTCAAAGTCTTCCTTGTCTAGGAATTCCTAATCCTAATGATTTTATGATTGTAGAAACTGATGCTTCTGACTTAGGATATGGAGGTATCCTGAAACAAAGAAGTTCTTTAGAATCTCCCGAACAATTAGTTCGTTTTACTTCTGGAATCTGGAATTCTGCTCAAAAGAATTATTCTACTGTTAAAAAAGAAATCTTGTCTATAGTGCTATGTATCACAAAGTTTCAAGATGACTTAATAAACAAAGAATTTTTATTAAGAGTTGATTGTAAATCAGCTAAAGAAATTTTACAAAAGGATGTTAAAAATTTAGTGTCAAAACCAATATTTGCTAGATGGCAAGCTCTACTATCTAGCTTTGATTTTCAAATTGATTTTATAAAAGGAGAGAATAACTCTTTACCTGATTTTCTAACAAGAGAATTTTTACAGGGAAAAAAATGAGGCCTTTCAAGCCTAATACTCCTTCGAAAGAAGGAAAACCTATGGCGAAACCATTCGTCTTACCTCCTTTAACACCGGCAAAAACCCCACAAAGACCGGTATTTGATAATAGATTTACTATGCTCGCGGACTATCCAAAATTGCCCGCTCCACCCCCTAATCCTACCAAATTAATACAATTAAGGCCTAATAGACCTTTGACTCCTGGAGCCTCAAGTTCTAATGTCCAGACTAAAGACAATTATACAATGAAGACTCCCGAGTCTTTTGCTCAAGCTGTTAAGCCTGAATTACCTATTCCAACTACTGTCCAAAAGGAAGAAAAGTTTGATTTTGTAACAACTCAAATGTTACCAATATTGGCTCTAGATAGAGAGTATGAAAACCTTGAGGTTAGTACTCTTATTAAACCTTGCTACACAGATGGCAACTTTGTTGATACAGATTGTTCTTACAAGACCAGAAGGTTTTACGAAGCTATTTTGGTAGACACAGAATCCATTGAGATTGAACATAACAGGGATGAACAAAATCCTGATTTTATAAGATATTCTCGATTTACTATCAAGAGAATTTTATCTCCATTTGAATGGTATACTGATCATTTACATACTCCAGTATCTTTGTCCAGGCCGCATAAACCACAAACTTATAATTGGCATGACTACAAAGCAGCTTGGTTCAATTTTATGTATCTTAGGCCAAGACACACTTGGTTTATTAAATACTGTCCAAAAATGATTAAGTCAATTATCCCTAAATGGTTCTACGAATGGTGGAATATTTTTGGAGGAAATTTGCAGATTTTACCACAACAATTTCACATCAGGTTCACTGAGTTCCAAAGTACTACAGATATATCTACTCTCCCAGAGTATATCAAATTATGTAAATTCTTTGTTCAGAAAAGAATTTCTTATATTATTTCTTGGAATTTCACCAAGGTAGAAATAGACAAAATACGCTTCTTAGCTAAAGAAGTAATGATTAAAAGATGGACTCCTAAGCCAACCGGAGTCAAGCCCAATATCAACTTAGCAGCAGTCAATCCTGCCAAGCAAAAGGTTTCAAAAGAAGAACTCAAAGCAAAGCTCAAAAGAGCTATGGATAATCTTGAAGATTATACTGAAAATCAGATAATGCAGCTAATCAGTGATGCCGCGTCATCTGGAAGCAGTAATGGGGACATGTGTGATCTCAAAGGAATCGCACAGTCATATGTGGACCCCGATTATGAATAGAAACTTGGCTCTTGAGAAAAGTAGAGACCAAAGGTCGGAATTACTTTTCAAAAAGAGACGTTTTACTATTCCTAAAAGGAATCCAATCAACTTTACTTTATAAAAGTAAAAGACCCCACTCACCAACCGACACTTTAATTTGTCTATTGTAAAGAAAGAATCCTTCTTCTATAAAAGGAATTCTTTCTTCTCCCTAGAGGGCATCAGCAATTTTACCCAAAATACTGAAAACCTCTCTATTCACTAAGCTTTCAATGTTTTTAATGCTTCCGTTTTTAGCTCTACATATGTTCATATAAATAAAATCTTGTAAGTTTTTATAACTCTCTTTTGTTAATCTTTCGTATAAATCTTGTCGTATTTTACTAATACAACTTCGGAGGATTACCGCCGATCCGTTATTGGCTCACTTCGGGTTTGTTTCTCTAACACCTCCTTCAAGAAAAATCAAGAAGGAGAACAAAGAAAATAAGAAAACTCATCGTAGTAAGTCTAGAAGAACTTCTGAAAAGGATTACAAAAAATCTTCTAAAAGAAGGAAAAAGCATAAAGGATTTAAGAAATCCAAAGAGGATGTATGTTGGACTTGTGGAAAATCTGGCCATAGAGCGAGGATTTTTCTTTTTTAAGTTGATGTTTCAACTTAATATCTGTACAAAGTTCTAATCCAACAGTGTTTATAACACTAATAAGATCTCCATAAGTCATCTGGTCATAAGGAATTTTTCCTTCATTCCTATCTTGAATCTTAGTTCTAACTTTGTCAGCAAAGAGAGGTGGAAGTCCGCTAACAAATCTTTCTTTCCAGAAGTCTAAATGACAATCTGGTCTAATCATTACCTTCTGCATAAAATTGTATTTATACCAGGTAAAATCATCTAAAGAGGGACAACTGATATTGTTGAGGATTTGGAGACTCCTATCCTGAAATAGCTTGGGTTCTCCAATAAAATGCTTTGCTATGTGATAAAGAAGTGTAGCACAAGCATCTTCTTTAAAAACTTCTGTAGGAACTTCATTAGTTCCTTCCATTTTAATAACAATTTCAGTAGCTTGAGTATTGTAGATAATTCCTTTAGTTTCTTCAGAAACATAATTATCCCACCAATGTGTAAGCATTCCAGTGAATCCTGCCACTATCATTGAAGCAGCTTCCCTATCAGAAGAATTTCTTATTTTATAAGCTGTTATAGCTATCCCCATCTCGTGGAGCTTATTATAAATCTGATGTTCTGCTAAACCATCAATATTCCATTCAGCGAATAATTTCAAGAGAATTATTAATAGCAACAGTTGATTCACAAGTTTTAATATTGTGATTAACAAATAAATTAAATTTTCCTAAATGGTAAATAGCTTTAAAAGGTTCTTCTGGTATATTCCAGTTTTGAAGATCATTTTCAAGTTTAGCAATCTTAGTTGCTTGAGAAGATAGGTTAACACTGTTTAAAATATGCTGGTTGGTTTCCATTTTTAAACGATACTGTCTTAAGGACTTATAGACAAAATCATATTGGTATCGACGTTATTACTTCTGTTAGACCTCAGAGTCATCATATACCTATTAAGATTGTTGTCAATAAAGATTTTATTATTAATAAAATTGCTTTGCTTGACAGTGGTGCAGATCGAAATTGCATTGTTAAAGGTATTGTTCCTACTAAGTACTTAGAAAAAAGTACTTCCAAATTATATTCGGCTACTGGTGAGTTGCTAAAAATTAATTATAAGCTTTCTAAAGCTCATATTTGTAACAATAATATTTGTTTAACAAATGATTTTATTATTACTGAAGATATTAATGAAGATATTATTCTTGGAATACCTCCAAAGAGGATGTATGTTGGACTTGTGGAAAATCTGGCCATAGAGCGAGTGAATGCAGGTCAGGTAAACAGAAGAAGATCAACAGTCTTGAAATAGACCCAAACCCTATATTCAAAATCAATGAATTTTCCCGAGAAAATTATCCTAAACTCAAAAATACCTTTGATATTTCTGACAATATTTTGGATAAAATTAATGAGAAACTAGCCAATTTCTCTATATCTAAAATATCCAATCTTTTGTGAAGATTGGATATTTTAGTAACTATCTCCGGGGTTTTTAAAATTTGCTCAATTTTTTTAATTTTAATTTCTTCTTTGAGAAAATTAACATGCTGAGATAAAGAGTTTATTCGAAAAACCGTTTTTTCTCTGATAAAATTACTTTCATCTTGGGAAAGAGTTTTAACAAAAGGAAAATGTAATTCTTTTCCCAAAATGGAAGTAGTAATACCACTTAAATTAGTAATAAAAGGTTTTATCTGAGTGATAAAAGGTATTCCAAGAATAATATCTTCATTAATATCTTCAGTAATAATAAAATCATTTGTTAAACAAATATTATCGTTACAAATATGAGCTTTAGAAAGCTTATAATTAATTTTTAGCAACTCACCAGTAGCCGAATATAATTTGGAAGTACTTTTTTCTAAGTACTTAGTAGGAACAATACCTTTAACAATGCAATTTCGATCTGCACCACTGTCAAGCAAAGCAATTTTATTAATAATAAAATCTTTATTGACAACAATCTTAATAGGTATATGATGACTCTGAGGTCTAACAGAAGTAATAACGTCGATACCTGGACAAGAGGTAGTCGCGATATTAGGAGTAGGTGTAGCAGAAAGATCAATATTGAAAGGAGGATAATCTAAATTATCCTTTTCAGGGATATCTTCAGTTTCTTCATCAAGATTCTGTTTGTCAATCTCTTTGAGAATTTTATCAGCAATGACATTGGTTTCGACTTTCCCAAGTCTGATTTTAATGTCTTTGATTTCCTCTTTAAGAATCTTATAGAGGTTTGAAAGAGTTTAATCTTTTTGGCACTAACAACCAAACCATTACTTTTAACAATCTTAAAGAAAGTATTAAGATGCTTAAAATGCGAATCAATATCATCAGAAAAGATAAGCACATCATCAATATAGACAATAGACATATAACTATAATCATTAAAAATGTTATTCATGATATTTTGGAATTCAGAGGGAGCATTCTTGAGCCCAAAAGGCATAACATTCCATTCATATTGTCCAAATGGGACATTGAAGGCAGTCTTATATTTATCTTTATTAGCAATTTGAATTTGCCAAAACCCAGACTTCATATCAAACTTGCTGTAAATATTAGCCTTATAAGTTCGTTTTAACAAATCTCAAAGAAGTATAATTTAGAAAAACTTAATATTTTAATATTTTAATATGTTAATTGATATTATGTTCTTAATCTTGTATCTATAACTGGTGTGAGGTGTTCATTCTTCTCTAAGTGTGTGAGGTAACCGAATAATACCCGGTTCATACGTTGGCTAGCCGAATTGAATAGGTCGTTAAGCTAGGAGAGCGTTAGACCTTGTATGGTGATCCCGTAGCCAAGATAACTCTAGAGAAAGAACAGATGTAAAACCAAGAGAACCTCCCTTAGAAACTAAGATTGGATATTTAACAGCAACTTGCACTAAACCAATATGCAAATAATTGAATTTATTTTTATAACGATTAATATCGTTAGCATTTAACAAGCGAATAATTTCAAGAGAATTATTAATAGCAACAGTTGATTCACAAGTTTTAATATTGTGATTAACAAATAAATTAAATTTTCCTAAATGGTAAATAGCTTTAAAAGGTTCTTCTGGTATATTCCAGTTTTGAAGATCATTTTCAAGTTTAGCAATCTTAGTTGCTTGAGAAGATAGGTTAACACTGTTTAAAATATGCTGGTTGGTTTCCATTTTTAAACGATACTGTCTTAAGGACTTATAGACAAAATCATATTAAATATAAACAGATAATTCAAGCAAGATCAATCAATAATAGGTTAACACTGTTTAAAATATGCTGGTTGGTTTCCATTTTTAAACGATACTGTCTTAAGGACTTATAGACAAAATCATATTAAATATAAACAGATAATTCAAGCAAATCAAATTCTTCATGTCGTTTCTAGACAAATTGAAGATTTTTATAAGTACGTATAGTTCTACTATCCTATATTCAGCAGAATTATTTGAAGAATCGGATAAAGGTTCTGAGGTCTAACAGAAGTAATAACGTCGATACCTGGACAAGAGGTAGTCGCGATATTAGGAGTAGGTGTAGCAGAAAGATCAATATTGAAAGGAGGATAATCTAAATTATCCTTTTCAGGGATATCTTCAGTTTCTTCATCAAGATTCTGTTTGTCAATCTCTTTGAGAATTTTATCAGCAATGACATTGGTTTCGACTTTCCCAAGTCTGATTTTAATGTCTTTGATTTCCTCTTTAAGAGTTTTGACTTCATGATGAAGATCAGAAATAGTAGGTTCGGCATTTCTTTCAAACCTATTCATGATTTGCTTCATGCTGAAAGGTTCAACCATAGTACGAGCTTTGGGCTTTTCTTTTTGGTTGAGAATAATATTCTTGAGTTCTAGTTCGTTTTAACAAATCTCTTTTGTTAGGTATCGGGTACCTAATCCATTTTAAAACGAACTTCTGAAAAGAATTACAAAAAATCTTCTAAAAGAAGGAAAAAGCATAAAGGATTTAAGAAATCCAAAGAGGATGTATGTTGGAGGTTGAGTGATAGCATCAAAATGCCATTCGTCGTTAGATAGAATGTCATTCCAATTTATTAATCGAGGAACGAATATAGAACTATGCTCATGATTGGCCTCCATAAGCATGGTTACACCCTTTTGGCTCTCAATTCGAGCCTTTGGTGCAAGAGTAGTAGACATAAGCCTATAATATACTCTGTAAATAATCGCTATTTCTCGAGTATTGGCTTTGCTATTAAGATTTTTAGTTTTGACATTGAGTGTCAAAGAATCCATGACATTAGGATCATTAATGTCTATTGAAAAGTTAGGATAACAATTAAAGTAAACCGGGCCATCTGCTAGATTACTTTGGAGAACTCCTAACAACGAATCATCAAAATTAAGAAATCTATCATCTCTAAGGAGGACACAAATAGGAATATCTAAGCCTTTCCTGAACAGAGGCTTAACAGCAACTTGCACTAAACCAATATGCAAATAATTGAATTTATTTTTATAACGATTAATATCGTTAGCATTTAACAAGCGAATAATTTCAAGAGAATTATTAATAGCAACAGTTGATTCACAAGTTTTAATATTGTGATTAACAAATAAATTAAATTTTCCTAAATGGTAAATAGCTTTGTGGAAAATCTGGCCATAGAGCGAGTGAATGCAGGTCAGGTAAACAGAAGAAGATCAACAGTCTTGAAATAGACGAAGCAACCAAAGAAAAGCTTTTTTCAATTCTTGAAGAACCTTTATCCGATTCTTCAAATAATTCTGCTGAATATAGTGACGAAGAAGATATCAACGTCAATTATGATTCAGATTCTAGCCAATCGGGAAAAAACTGCAACTGCACAGAGGCTTTCTGTGTTTGTGATAATATTCCTCAAATAAGAGTCCTTAGCAACGACTCTAAAGAAGCTCTCTTCGACATTATTGAACATATTGATAATGAAGAAGCTAGGAGAAAATATCTTTTAGAACTCAAGAATATTATTCTCAACCAAAAAGAAAAGCCCAAAGCTCGTACTATGGTTGAACCTTTCAGCATGAAGCAAATCATGAATAGGTTTGAAAGAAATGCCGAACCTACTATTTCTGATCTTCATCATGAAGTCAAAACTCTTAAAGAGGAAATCAAAGACATTAAAATCAGACTTGGGAAAGTCGAAACCAATGTCATTGCTGATAAAATTCTCAAAGAGATTGACAAACAGAATCTTGATGAAGAAACTGAAGATATCCCTGAAAAGGATAATTTAGATTATCCTCCTTTCAATATTGATCTTTCTGCTACACCTACTCCTAATATCGCGACTACCTCTTGTCCAGGTATCGACGTTATTACTTCTGTTAGACCTCAGAGTCATCATATACCTATTAAGATTGTTGTCAATAAAGATTTTATTATTAATAAAATTGCTTTGCTTGACAGTGGTGCAGATCGAAATTGCATTGTTAAAGGTATTGTTCCTACTAAGTACTTAGAAAAAAGTACTTCCAAATTATATTCTGCTACTGGTGAGTTGCTAAAAATTAATTATAAGCTTTCTAAAGCTCATATTTGTAACAATAATATTTGTTTAACAAATGATTTTATTATTACTGAAGATATTAATGAAGATATTATTCTTGGAATACCTTTTATCACTCAGATAAAACCTTTTATTACTAATTTAAGTGGTATTACTACTTCCATTTTGGGAAAAGAATTACATTTTCCTTTTGTTAAAACTCTTTCCCAAGATGAAAGTAATTTTATCAGAGAAAAAACGGTTTTTCGAATAAACTCTTTATCTCAGCATGTTAATTTTCTCAAAGAAGAAATTAAAATTAAAAAAATTGAGCAAATTTTAAAAACCCCGGAGATAGTTACTAAAATATCCAATCTTCACAAAAAATTTGAAGATGAAATTTGCTCTGATTTTCCTAATGCTTTTTGGGAAAGAAAAAAGCATATTGTTGATTTACCTTATATTGAAGGATTTAATGAACAAGCTATTACAACTAAGGCTAGACCTATTCAAATGAATCATGAATTACTTGATTATTGTAAAAAGGAAATTGATAATTTGTTGAAAAATAAAATTATTAATGTTTCTAAATCCCCTTGGAGTTGCTCTGCTTTCTATGTCAACAATAGTGCTGAAAAAGAAAGAGGAGCACCAAGACTTGTTATAAATTATAAACCTTTGAATGCTGTTTTAAAATGGATTAGGTACCCGATACCTAACAAAAGAGATTTGTTAAAACGAACTTATAAGGCTAATATTTACAGCAAGTTTGATATGAAGTCTGGGTTTTGGCAAATTCAAATTGCTAATAAAGATAAATATAAGACTGCCTTCAATGTCCCATTTGGACAATATGAATGGAATGTTATGCCTTTTGGGACATTGAAGGCAGTCTTATATTTATCTTTATTAGCAATTTGAATTTGCCAAAACCCAGACTTCATATCAAACTTGCTGTAAATATTAGCCTTATAAGTAATTCCGACCTTTGGTCTCTACTTTTCTCAAGAGCCAAGTTTCTATTCATAATCGGGGTCCACATATGACTGTGCGATTCCTTTGAGATCACACATGGCGGTAATCCTCCGAAGTTGTATTAGTAAAATACGACAAGATTTATACGAAAGATTAACAAAAGAGAGTTATAAAAACTAATTATAAGCTTTCTAAAGCTCATATTTGTAACAATAATATTTGTTTAACAAATGATTTTATTATTACTGAAGATATTAATGAAGATATTATTCTTGGAATACCTTTTATCACTCAGATAAAACCTTTTATTACTAATTTAAGTGGTATTACTACTTCCATTTTGGGAAAAGAATTACATTTTCCTTTTGTTAAAACTCTTTCCCAAGATGAAAGTAATTTTATCAGAGAAAAAACGGTTTTTCGAATAAACTCTTTATCTCAGCATGTTAATTTTCTCAAAGAAGAAATTAAAATTAAAAAAATTGAGCAAATTTTAAAAACCCCGGAGATAGTTACTAAAATATCCAATCTTCACAAAAAATTTGAAGATGAAATTTGCTCTGATTTTCCTAATGCTTTTTGGGAAAGAAAAAAGCATATTGTTGATTTACCTTATATTGAAGGATTTAATGAACAAGCTATTACAACTAAGGCTAGACCTATTCAAATGAATCATGAATTACTTGATTATTGTAAAAAGGAAATTGATAATTTGTTGAAAAATAAAATTATTAATGTTTCTAAATCCCCTTGGAGTTGCTCTGCTTTCTATGTCAACAATAGTGCTGAAAAAGAAAGAGGAGCACCAAGACTTGTTATAAATTATAAACCTTTGAATGCTGTTTTAAAATGGATTAGGTACCCGATACCTAACAAAAGAGATTTGTTAAAACGAACTTATAAGGCTAATATTTACAGCAAGTTTGATATGAAGTCTGGGTTTTGGCAAATTCAAATTGCTAATAAAGATAAATATAAGATTGCCTTCAATGTCCCATTTGGACAATATGAATGGAATGTTATGCCTTTTGGGCTCAAGAATGCTCCCTCTGAATTCCAAAATATCATGAATAACATTTTTAATGATTATAGTTATATGTCTATTGTCTATATTGATGATGTGCTTATCTTTTCTGATAATATTGATTCGCATTTTAAGCATCTTAATACTTTCTTTAAGATTGTTAAAAGTAATGGTTTGGTTGTTAGTGCCAAAAAGATTAAACTCTTTCAAACCTCTATAAGATTCTTAGGCCATGATCTTTATCAAGGTAGTTACAAACCTATCTGTAGAGCCATTGAGTTCTCCTCTAAGTTTCCTAATGAAATTATTGATAAAACCCAATTGCAGAGATTTTTAGGAAGTTTAAATTATGTTGCTGATTTTATTCCTAAAGTCAAACAAGTTTTTCTTCATCTTCGTCATCCTCCGGGGTTTTTGAAGAAGAGGGTGGGTGAGGAGCAGTCCTCGAAGGAGCAAATGGCGAATAAGGGGCCATCCTAGCTGGGACAGACGAACAAGACGCTCTTCTAGAAGCAGTTCTAGATAAAGAATTCTCAAGGAATTTAAGATCTATAGAACCATCAGGGTATTGAATTACCCTTTCAATGCGAGATCTCTCTGAGTGAGAGGAAAAAGGTTGAGTGATAGCATCAAAATGCCATTCGTCGTTAGATAGAATGTCATTCCAATTTATTAATCGAGGAACGAATATAGAACTATGCTCATGATTGGCCTCCATAAGCATGGTTACACCCTTTTGGCTCTCAATTCGAGCCTTTGGTGCAAGAGTAGTAGACATAAGCCGATAATATACTCTGTAAATAATCGCTACTTCTCGAGTATTGGCTTTGCTATTAAGATTTTTAGTTTTGACATTGAGTGTCAAAGAGTCCATGACATTAGGATCATTAATGTCTATTGAAAAGTTAGGATAACAATTAAAGTAAACCGGGCCATCGGCTAGATTACTTTGAAGAACTCCTAACAGCGAATCATCAAAATTAAGAAATCTATCATCTCTGAGGAGGACACAAATAGGAATATCTAAGCCTTTCCTGAACAGGGGCTTAACAGCAACTTGCACTAAACCAATATGCAAATAATTAAATTTATTTTTATAACGATTAATATCGTTAGCATTTAACAAACGAATAATTTCAAGAGAATTATTAATAGCAACAGTTGATTCACAAGTTTTAATATTGTGATTAACAAATAAATTAAATTTACCTAAATGATAAATAGCTTTAAAAGGTTCTTCTGGTATATTCCAGTTTTGAAGATCATTTTCAAGTTTAGCAATCTTAGTTGCTTGGGAGGATAAATTAACACTATTTAAAATATGCTGGTTATTTTCCATTTTAAATGATACTGTCTTAAGGACTTATAGACAAAATCATATTAAATATAAACAGATAATTCAAGCAAGATCAATCAATAATAATATAAAAATATGCAAAGAGATATTAAAGATCTAGATCTTAGTTTCTAAGGGAGGTTCTCTTGGTTTTACATCTGTTCTTTCTCTAGAGTTATCTTGGCTACGGGATCACCATACAAGGTCTAACGCTCTCCTAGCTTAACGACCCATTCAATTCGGCTAGCCAACGTATGAACCGGGTATTATTCGGTTACCTCACACACTTAGAGAAGAATGAACACCTCACACCAGTTATAGAAACAAGATTAAGAACAAAATATCAATTAACATATTAAAATATTAAAAGAGTTTAATCAAAACTTTAAATAATCAGTTCATAAATTAATATAAATTTTGTCATGCCCCAGACAGTATATGTACTTAGGTGCTCATGCTAGGTACGTATACTGCCAACATGGCTCTGATACCAATAACGGATCGGCGGTAATCCTCCGAAGTTGTATTAGTAAAATACGACAAGATTTATACGAAAGATTAACAAAAGAGAGTTATAAAAACTTACATGATTTTATTTATATGAACATATGTAGAGCTACAAACGGAAGCATTAAAAACATTGAAAGCTTAGGGAATAGAGAGGTTTTCAGTATTTTGGGTAAAATTGCTGATGCCCTCTAGGGAGAAGAAAGAATTCCTTTTATAGAAGAAGGATTCTTTCTTTACAATAGACAAATTAAACTCAGGCAGTCATAATGACATTAATGATCCTAATGTCATGGATTCTTTGACACTCAATGTCAAAACTAAAAATCTTAATAGCAAAGCCAATACTCGAGAAATAGCGATTATTTACAGAGTATATTATAGGCTTATGTCTACTACTCTTGCACCAAAGGCTCGAATTGAGAGCCAAAAGGGTGTAACCATGCTTATGGAGGCCAATCATGAGCATAGTTCTATATTCGTTCCTCGATTAATAAATTGGAATGACATTCTATCTAACGACGAATGGCATTTTGATGCTATCACTCAACCTTTTTCCTCTCACTCAGAGAGATCTCGCATTGAAAGGGTAATTCAATACCCTGATGGTTCTATAGATCTTAAATTCCTTGAGAATTCTTTATCTAGAACTGCTTCTAGAAGAGCGTCTTGTTCGTCTGTCCCAGCTAGGATGGCCCCTTATTCGCCATCTGCTCCTTCGAGGACTGCTCCTCACCCACCCTCTTCTTCAAAAACCCCGGAGGATGACGAAGATGAAGAAAAACTTGTTCGTAGAAACAATGACAAGGGAAAAGTTACTGGTGTGGATTTTTCGGGAAATGTCCCTAAGGTTTATTATCAAGAAATCCCTGGTAGTCCTACAGCCAGTGAAATGGAACCACCTCCAAATCGAAAGGATTCTGTACCTGATCATTTAAAGATGATCAAATCTGAAAAGGATTTTATTCCTAATCCTCAGACTCTGCAAGAATCATGGACTCATCCTAATAACCAAATCAACAGAGATTGGTATAAGGATACTTATACTCTCAAAGAAAGAGAGAATTTTGCAAACTCTTGGATGATTGATATGAAAAGAATTGGTTGCGAAATAGACTTCTTTAAGTGGTTTGAAATGACGGGAAAAATTGATAATCAAAAAGATTCTCTTAAAGTCATTATCAACAAATGGTACACTACTTCAAACAAAGTAATTGAAGATGTTACTCCTCCTCTTGAAGGAATAAATATCCCGATTTCTGGAACTATTATAAAAGCTTCTCCTTTCAAAATCCTCTCCGAAGAAAAACCTTCTGTCCTTGCTACCAATCTTGAAATCAACAAGATTATAGAACAGAATAATTATACAAATCAAATTCTTCATGTCGTTTCTAGACAAATTGAAGATTCCAAAGAAAGAGCCTCTTTTTCAGGAAGGCCTGTCCCTCTATCTTCTACCCAAAGCAGTCAGAAAATAGACCCAAACCCTATATTCAAAATCAATGAATTTTCCCGAGAAAATTATCCTAAACTCAAAAATACCTTTGATATTTCTGACAATATTTTGGATAAAATTAATGAGAAACTAGCCAATTTCTCTATATCTAAAAAAAGAGCTGCTTACAGAGCTTCTACCAGCACCAGTGGTAACATTCTTTCTACTATCAAGGAAAATATTATACAAAAACTTTCCAATGATAGATATCATAACCGAAAGAACTATCATAAAAGACCTTCTTTCCCAGACCTTCAATATGAGGAAAACGCTTTTTTATCCACTTCTTCTCATGAAGGAAGTAGTATTACTGAATGGAATATTGATGGTTTAGCAGAACATCAGATTTATAATAAGCTCCACGAGATGGGGATAGCTATAACAGCTTATAAAATAAGAAATTCTTCTGATAGGGAAGCTGCTTCAATGATAGTGGCAGGATTCACTGGAATGCTTAAACATTGGTGGGATAATTATGTTTCTGAAGAAACTAAAGGAATTATCTACAATACTCAAGCTACTGAAATTGTTATTAAAATGGAAGGAACTAATGAAGTTCCTACAGAAGTTTTCAAAGAAGATGCTTGTGCTACACTTCTTTATCACATAGCAAAGCATTTTATTGGAGAACCCAAGCTATTTCAGGATAGGAGTCTCCAAATCCTCAACAATATCAGTTGTCCCTCTTTAGATGATTTTACCTGGTATAAATACAATTTTATGCAGAAGGTAATGATTAGACCAGATTGTCATTTAGACTTCTGGAAAGAAAGATTTGTGAGCGGGCTTCCACCTCTCTTTGCTGACAAAGTTAGAACTAAGATTCAAGATAGGAATGAAGGAAAAATTCCTTATGACCAGATGACTTATGGAGATCTTATTAGTGTTATAAACACTGTTGGATTAGAACTTTGTACAGATATTAAGTTGAAACATCAACTTAAAAAAGAAAAATCCTCGTCAAGGAGAGAATTAGGAAGTTTAAATTATGTTGCTGATTTTATTCCTAAAGTCAAACAAGTTTGTGAACCTTTATATAAAAGGCTCAAGAAAAATCCTGTCCCTTGGGGAGATGATCAAACTCAGGCAGTCATAATGATCATACCAATTACTTGAATTACTTACAAGTGTGGTTTGAGAAATGGAAGAGTGAGAGGGCGGTTGATGTGGGTCCTCTTGATTGAGAAAAGTTCAAGGTTGCTTTCCTTGATAGGTTCTTTCTCTTTGAGATGAGGAAGGCAAGGGTGCTTGAGTTCATCAATCTTTGTCAAGGAGGCATGAGTGTGAAAGAGTATGCTTTGAGATTCACACAATTGTCTCGATATGCTCCTACTATGGCTGGCGATCCTAGGGCAAGGATGAGTAAATTCATTTTGGGATTGTCCGAAATGGTGGTCAAGGAATGTCGTACCACTATGCTTATCCATGATATGGATATTTCTCGTCTCATGGTTCATGCTCAACAAATAGAAGAGGAGAAACTTTAGGAAAGGTCTAGGGAGGCAAAGAGGGCTAAGATCGGTGATAGTAATTTCTCACACTCAAGGTCCGATGGACATGGTCGTTTTAAGTTTTGACAAAAGTTCTCCGGTCAAGGTTCCTCCAATGCTCCTCCTAAGTTCAACAAAGATAGGGTTCCTAATCCTAAGCCTCAAGGCGGAAATGGTGGTGGATTCTCATCGTCTACTTGTGCTAGGTGCGGGAAGAAACATGAGGGCAAGTGCTTAGCCGGTACAGATGGTTGCTTCAGTTGTGGTAAGAGCGGTCATAAGATAAGGGATTGTCCATCTCTCATGGCTAAGGGAAGAGAAGGTAAGCATGCTCAACCTATTGGTTCGGGTTCAAATGCTCCCAAGAAAAATTGATTCTATGCAATTCAAGCTCGCCATGAGCAAGAGGGTTCTCTCGATGTGGTTACCGGTATGTTGAAAGTCTTTCACATTGATGTTTATGCTTTGCTTGATCCCGGTGCTACCTTGTCTTTTGTGACGCCATATGTGGCTATGTGGTTTGATGTTCTTCCGAATGTGTTGTTAGATCCCTTTTGTGTCTCTACTCCTATTGGTGAATCTATTGTGGCTAAGAGAGTCTATAGAAATTGTCCCATCTCCTTATCCTATAGAGTCACTCATGTTGATCTTGTAGAGCTTGATATATTAGATTTTGATGTTATTCTTGGGATGGATTGGTTGCATTCTTGTTACGCTTCTATTGATTGTAGGACCCGAGTGGTCAAGTTTCAATTTCCAGATGAGCCTACCCTAGAGTGGAAAGGGGGAAATTCTATGCCTAAGGGTCAGTTTGTTTCTTGTCTTAAAGCTAGAAAGATGATTTCTAAAGGGTGCATATACCATCTTGTTAGGGTGAAGGATGTGGATTCCGAAACCCCTACTCTTGAGTTGGTTTCCATTGTTAATCAGTTTCTGAAAATTGTTTCGATGATCTACCCGGTGTTCCTCCCGTAAGGGAAATAGACTTTGGTATTGATCTTCTCCCCGATACGCAACCTATCTCTATTCCTCCTTATCGAATGGCTCCGGGAGAACTTAAGGAGTTAAAGGAGTAATTGAAAGATTTGTTGGATAAGGGTTTCGTCCGACCAAGTGTCTCTCCATGGGGTGCTCTAGTTTTGTTTGTTAGAAAGAAAGATGGTTCACTTCGTATGTGCATAGACTACCGACTATTGAATAAGGTTACTATTAAGAGAAAGTATCCTCTTCCAAGAATAGATGACTTGCTTGATCAACTCCAAGGGGCAAGTTACTTTTCTAAGATCGATCTTCGGTCAGGTTATCACCAATTGAGGGTGAAAGAAGATGATATTCCAAAAATTGCTTTTCGGACTAGATATGGCCATTATGAATTCCTAGTGATGTTGTTTGGGTTGACAATTGCTCCGGCCACGTTTATGGATTTGATGAATAGGGTGTTTAGACAATATCTTGATATGTTTGTGATTGTATTCATCGATGATATTTTGATTTACTCAAGGAGTGAGGGCGAGCATGCCGATCATTTGAGGATTGTAATGCAAGTCCTCAAGGACTAACAACTCGTTGCAAAGTTTAGTAAATGTGAGTTTTGGCTAAAGTCCATGGATTTTCTTGGTCAAATTGTCTCTGGTAGGGGTATTGAGGTAGATCCTAAGAAGACGGATGCAGTTAAGAATTGGCCTAGACCTCTATTTCCTTTAGATATTCGAAGCTTCTTGGGTTTGGCTGGTTACTATAGGAGGTTTGTTGAAGGGTTTTCCTCGATTGCTTCCTCATTGACGTCTTTGACTCAAGAGAAGGTTAAGTTCACATGGTCCGAAGCGTGTGAGAAGAGCTTTCAAGAATTGAAAGATAGACTTACCTCGGCTCTGATATTGACTTTACCGAAAGGGTCCGATGGGTTTGTGGTTTATTGTGATGCTTCAAGGATTGGCTTAGGGTGTGTTCTTATGCAAAATGGAAAATTCATTGCTTATGCTTCAAGGAAACTCAGGATTCATGAAAAGAACTATCCTACTCATGATTTAGAATTAGCGGCGGTTGTGTTTGCTTTAGTGATTTGGAGGCATTATTTGTATGGTGTGCATGTTGATGTTTTTACCGACCATAAGAGTTTACAATATGTGTTCAAACAAAAAGATCTAAATCTTCACCAAAGGAGGTGACTTGGGTTGTTAAAGGACTATGACATGAGTGTCCTCTATCACCCCGGAAAGGCGAACGTGGTAGCGGATGCTCTTAGTCAGTTTTCTATGGGTAGTGTTGCTCATGTTGAGGATGGTAAGAAAGAGTTGGTTCGTGATGTTCATAGATTGGCCCGATTGGGTGTTCGGTTGATTGATTCTAGTGAGGCGGTGTTATGATTCGCAATGGTTTGGAATCGTCCTTTGTGTCCGATGTGAAGACTAAGCAAGATCTTGATCCTAATTTGGTTGATTTGAAGGAAGCGGTGCTCAAGAAGTCCGTTGAGGCTTTCTCCCAAGGGGGAGATGGTTTCCTTCGATATCAAGGTCATTTATGTGTTCCCGATGTAGATGACCTAAGAGGAAACATTTTGTCAGAAGCCCGTAGTTCTCGATATTCCATTCACCCGAGAGCTACCAAGATGTACCGTGATTTGAGGGAGATCTATTAATGGAATGGGATGAAGAAGGATATTGGGGAATTCGTAGCTAAGTGTCCCAATTATCAATAAGTGAAAGTTGAGCATCAAAATCTGGGAGGTTTGTCTCAAGATATTAGTATTCCTACTTGGAAGTGGGAAGATTTGAATATGGACTTTATTGTTGGTTTACCACGCACTCGGCAACAATATGATTTGATTTGGGTTATTGTGGATCGTATGACGAAATCAGCCCATTTCATTCCCGTCAAGGTTTCTTATTCGGCGAAGGATTATGCTAAGTTGTACTTGAGAGAAATGGTTAGGTTGCATGGGGTGCCTTTATCCGTTATCTCTGATCGTGGTGAACAATTTATTTCTCAATTTTGGAAACCTTTCCAAAAGGGTCTTGGTACTCGTGTTAAGCTTAGCACGACCTTTCATCCTCAAACCGATGGGCAAGCGAAACGTACTATCCAAACTTTGGAAGATATGTTGAGAGCTTGTGTGATTGATTTCAAAGATAATTGGAATGATCATTAGCCTTTGATTGAGTTTGAGAATAATAATAGCTATCACTTGAGTATTGGTATGGCTCTATTTGAGGCTCTCTATGGTAGGAGGTGTAGATCTCCTATAGGTTGGTTTGAAGTTGGTGAAGTTTCCTTGATAGGTCCCAAGTTGGTACATGAGGCTATAGAGAAAGTTCAGCTTATTAGAGAAAGGTCGAAAACGGCTTAAAGTCGACAAAAGTCCTATGTCGATGTTAGAAGGAGAGATTTAGAATTTGATGTTAATGATTGGGTTTACTTGAAAATTTCACCCATGAAGAGTGTGATGAGGTTTGGAAAGAAAGGGAAGCTTAGTCCCCGTTATGTAGGCCCATATCATATTTTGAGACGTGTTGGTAAGGTAACTTATGAACTTGACTTGTCTAATGACTTGGCATTGGTGCATCCGGTTTTCCATGTCTCATTGTTGAAGAAATGTGTTGGTGATCTGACATCTATAGTGCCATTAGAGAATCTTGGCATAAAGGATAGTCTTTCCTATGAAGAAGTTCCGATTGAAATTTTGGACCGGCAAGCCCGAAAGTTAAGAAATAAAGAAATAGCTTCTGTGAAGGTTCTTTGGAGGAATCAATTAGTTGAGGGTGCTATTTGGGAGGCCGAGGCCGATATGATGTCCCGATACCCTCATCTCTTTCCCTCCGACCCTACTCTAGCTTGAGGTATTTAGTTCCTTATAGTTCTTTCTTTTGGTCCCATGTGTCTTAGTTATTTCCATGATTCCTTGATTATGCATGTTCATGAAGAGTCTAATTTTGAGAAATGAGCTAGCTTGATTGATTTCTTCATGACTATGTGCAATTGAGTATGAGTTGTATGTGGGCTTGATGATATGATGTTTTGAACATGCTTTAGCTTTGAGTGATGTTTTCCTCCTCGGATATGTGCATTTATATGATTGCGTTCATGCTGGGCTGTTAGATTAGGTTATTACTCTTCTTATGATGTCTAGATTCACATTCGAGGACGAATGTTCCCAAGGGGGAGATATTGTAACACCTCGGATTCGAAAAGGAAAGAATTTTAGGTTTTCTAGAATTTTTGGTGCTTGACCAACGGAGCCACCTATGGCCCGTGGACTGACCTACGGTCCGTAGGTCAAGCCCATGGTTGGCTAATCCAAGTTCCTTAAAAATATTAAGCCTCAGTACTTTTATACGGCTCGCCAGGATGAGCCGTCGAACTATGTACGAGCTGTAGGTAGGTCTCGTAGGTGAGACCCACACTTAGTGAAATTTTCAGAGCCAAGAGTTGGATCTACGATGTTCATGTACGGAACGTAGGTTGATCCACGGACCGTACATGGGGTCCCGCCATTGGGGGTTGAAAGTTGGAAAGCCTCTGAATCTATCTACGGTAGAACATGACGGTCCGTAGGTTGACTTACGGACCGAAGGTCCAATCGTAGATGGGGGTCCGACAGTTATTTTAAAGGGGTTTTTGGTCTTTTCCCTAGGTGTTTAATTCCTAATGTAAGTCGGTTTGGCCCTTAACCTAAATCCTATGTAAACCTTTTAAGCCAAATTCTACCCATTCCAAAAACATTCCCAAAACTCTCCTCTCCCAAATATTTCTCTCTCTAGAAGCTTGAAGAAGAAGAAGGAGAATCTAGGGTTTCAAGATTAAGCCTCCTAATCCTCCATTGATTTCAAGGTTTTGGCATTAAGTTATGATGATCTTCATCTATGGAGCCCTTTCCTCCATAGAGTTCCAAAATTCTCTATTTTACAAGTAAGAAATCCTCCCTTGAAGCTAGGGTTTTCTTCTATGTCATGGGTTCTTTTCAATGTTGATTTAATTGATTGTTTTATGAACTATGAATTATGAATTGAGTTGAATTTCATGAATTAAGATGAATCCCCATGAACCCTTGTGATTTCCCTAATTTTGAAAATTAGGCTATGTTGATGGGTTGAATTGTAAAGAAGATGCATTTTATGAAGTCTATGTTAAACCATTCATGATTTATGTTTTCTAAAGCTATGATTTCATGATTAATTATAAATGATCAAAAGATGGGTTTTTATGAAAGTATGCATGTTCAATTATGAAATTTATGACGATTTATGAATTGCTTTGAGATTGAAGAATGTATGATGTCGTTGTTGAGTTTTGAAAGGTTTTCTCAACTAAAGTTGAATCAAAGGTTTAAGGAGCTATTCTAATAACGTAAGCTTGGACTTGTCCATGGCAAGGTAATGATTAGACCAGATTGTCATTTAGACTTCTGGAAAGAAAGATTTGTTAGCGGACTTCCACCTCTCTTTGCTGACAAAGTTAGAACTAAGATTCAAGATAGGAATGAAGGAAAAATTCCTTATGACCAGATGACTTATGGAGATCTTATTAGTGTTATAAACACTGTTGGATTAGAACTTTGTACAGATATTAAGTTGAAACATCAACTTAAAAAAGAAAAATCCTCGTCAAGGAGAGAATTAGGAAGTTTCTGTCAAGACTTCGGGTTTGTTTCTCTAACACCTCCTTCAAGAAAAATCAAGAAGGAGAACAAAGAAAATAAGAAAACTCATCGTAGTAAGTCTAGAAGAACTTCTGAAAAGGATTACAAAAAATCTTCTAAAAGAAGGAAAAAGCATAAAGGATTTAAGAAATCCAAAGAGGATGTATGTTGGACTTGTGGAAAATCTGGCCATAGAGCGAGTGAATGCAGGTCAGGTAAACAGAAGAAGATCAACAGTCTTGAAATAGACGAAGCAACCAAAGAAAAGCTTTTTTCAATTCTTGAAGAACCTTTATCCGATTCTTCAAATAATTCTGCTGAATATAGTGACGAAGAAGATATCAACGTCAATTATGATTCAGATTCTAGCCAATCGGGAAAAAACTGCAACTGCACAGAGGCTTTCTGTGTTTGTGATAATATTCCTCAAATAAGAGTCCTTAGCAACGACTCTAAAGAAGCTCTCTTCGACATTATTGAACATATTGATAATGAAGAAGCTAGGAGAAAATATCTTTTAGAACTCAAGAATATTATTCTCAACCAAAAAGAAAAGCCCAAAGCTCGTACTATGGTTGAACCTTTCAGCATGAAGCAAATCATGAATAGGTTTGAAAGAAATGCCGAACCTACTATTTCTGATCTTCATCATGAAGTCAAAACTCTTAAAGAGGAAATCAAAGACATTAAAATCAGACTTGGGAAAGTCGAAACCAATGTCATTGCTGATAAAATTCTCAAAGAGATTGACAAACAGAATCTTGATGAAGAAACTGAAGATATCCCTGAAAAGGATAATTTAGATTATCCTCCTTTCAATATTGATCTTTCTGCTACACCTACTCCTAATATCGCGACTACCTCTTGTCCAGGTATCGACGTTATTACTTCTGTTAGACCTCAGAGTCATCATATACCTATTAAGATTGTTGTCAATAAAGATTTTATTATTAATAAAATTGCTTTGCTTGACAGTGGTGCAGATCGAAATTGCATTGTTAAAGGTATTGTTCCTACTAAGTACTTAGAAAAAAGTACTTCCAAATTATATTCTGCTACTGGTGAGTTGCTAAAAATTAATTATAAGCTTTCTAAAGCTCATATTTGTAACAATAATATTTGTTTAACAAATGATTTTATTATTACTGAAGATATTAATGAAGATATTATTCTTGGAATACCTTTTATCACTCAGATAAAACCTTTTATTACTAATTTAAGTGGTATTACTACTTCCATTTTGGGAAAAGAATTACATTTTCCTTTTGTTAAAACTCTTTCCCAAGATGAAAGTAATTTTATCAGAGAAAAAACGGTTTTTCGAATAAACTCTTTATCTCAGCATGTTAATTTTCTCAAAGAAGAAATTAAAATTAAAAAAATTGAGCAAATTTTAAAAACCCCGGAGATAGTTACTAAAATATCCAATCTTCACAAAAAAATTGAAGATGAAATTTGCTCTGATTTTCCTAATGCTTTTTGGGAAAGAAAAAAGCATATTGTTGATTTACCTTATATTGAAGGATTTAATGAACAAGCTATTACAACTAAGGCTAGACCTATTCAAATGAATCATGAATTACTTGATTATTGTAAAAAGGAAATTGATAATTTGTTGAAAAATAAAATTATTAATGTTTCTAAATCCCCTTGGAGTTGCTCTGCTTTCTATGTCAACAATAGTGCTGAAAAAGAAAGAGGAGCACCAAGACTTGTTATAAATTATAAACCTTTGAATGCTGTTTTAAAATGGATTAGGTACCCGATACCTAACAAAAGAGATTTGTTAAAACGAACTTATAAGGCTAATATTTACAGCAAGTTTGATATGAAGTCTGGGTTTTGGCAAATTCAAATTGCTAATAAAGATAAATATAAGACTGCCTTCAATGTCCCATTTGGACAATATGAATGGAATGTTATGCCTTTTGGGCTCAAGAATGCTCCCTCTGAATTCCAAAATATCATGAATAACATTTTTAATGATTATAGTTATATGTCTATTGTCTATATTGATGATGTGCTTATCTTTTCTGATGATATTGATTCGCATTTTAAGCATCTTAATACTTTCTTTAAGATTGTTAAAAGTAATGGTTTGGTTGTTAGTGCCAAAAAGATTAAACTCTTTCAAACCTCTATAAGATTCTTAGGCCATGATCTTTATCAAGGTAGTTACAAACCTATCTGTAGAGCCATTGAGTTCTCCTCTAAGTTTCCTAATGAAATTATTGATAAAACCCAATTGCAGAGATTTTTAGGAAGTTTAAATTATGTTGCTGATTTTATTCCTAAAGTCAAACAAGTTTGTGAACCTTTATATAAAAGGCTCAAGAAAAATCCTGTCCCTTGGGGAGATGATCAAACTCAGGCAGTCATAACTGTTAAGAAATTAGTTCAAAGTCTTCCTTGTCTAGGAATTCCTAATCCTAATGATTTTATGATTGTAGAAACTGATGCTTCTGACTTAGGATATGGAGGTATCCTGAAACAAAGAAGTTCTTTAGAATCTCCCGAACAATTAGTTCGTTTTACTTCTGGAATCTGGAATTCTGCTCAAAAGAATTATTCTACTGTTAAAAAAGAAATCTTGTCTATAGTGCTATGTATCACAAAGTTTCAAGATGACTTAATAAACAAAGAATTTTTATTAAGAGTTGATTGTAAATCAGCAATTTTACCCAAAATACTGAAAACCTCTCTATTCCCTAAGCTTTCAATGTTTTTAATGCTTCCGTTTGTAGCTCTACATATGTTCATATAAATAAAATCTTGTAAGTTTTTATAACTCTCTTTTGTTAATCTTTCGTATAAATCTTGTCGTATTTTACTAATACAACTTCGGAGGATTACCGCCGATCCGTTATTGGTATCAAAGCCATGTTGGCAGTATACGTACCTAGCATGAGCAGCTAAGTACATATACTGTCTGGGGCATGACAAAATTTATATTAATTTATGAATTGATTATTTAAGCTTTGATTAATCTATTTTAATATTTTAATATGTTAATTGATATTATGTTCTTAATCTTGTTTCTATAACTGGTGTGAGGTGTTCATTCTTCTCTAAGTGTGTGAGGTAACCGAATAATACCCGGTTCATACGTTGGCTAGCCGAATTGAATAGGTCGTTAAGCTAGGAGAGCGTTAGACCTTGTATGGTGATCCCGTAGCCAAGATAACTCTAGAGAAAGAACAGATGTAAAACCAAGAGAACCTCCCTTAGAAACTAAGATCTAGATCTTTAATATCTCTTTGCATATTTTTATATTATTATTGATTGATCTTGCTTGAATTATCTGTTTATATTTAATATGATTTTGTCTATAAGTCCTTAAGACAGTATCGTTTAAAAATGGAAACCAACCAGCATATTTTAAACAGTGTTAACCTATCTTCTCAAGCAACTAAGATTGCTAAACTTGAAAATGATCTTCAAAACTGGAATATACCAGAAGAACCTTTTAAAGCTATTTACCATTTAGGAAAATTTAATTTATTTGTTAATCACAATATTAAAACTTGTGAATCAACTGTTGCTATTAATAATTCTCTTGAAATTATTCGCTTGTTAAATGCTAACGATATTAATCGTTATAAAAATAAATTCAATTATTTGCATATTGGTTTAGTGCAAGTTGCTGTTAAGCCTCTGTTCAGGAAAGGCTTAGATATTCCTATTTGTGTCCTCCTTAGAGATGATAGATTTCTTAATTTTGATGATTCGTTGTTAGGAGTTCTCCAAAGTAATCTAGCAGATGGCCCGGTTTACTTTAATTGTTATCCTAACTTTTCAATAGACATTAATGATCCTAATGTCATGGATTCTTTGACACTCAATGTCAAAACTAAAAATCTTAATAGCAAAGCCAATACTCGAGAAATAGCGATTATTTACAGAGTATATTATAGGCTTATGTCTACTACTCTTGCACCAAAGGCTCGAATTGAGAGCCAAAAGGGTGTAACCATGCTTATGGAGGCCAATCATGAGCATAGTTCTATATTCGTTCCTCGATTAATAAATTGGAATGACATTCTATCTAACGACGAATGGCATTTTGATGCTATCACTCAACCTTTTTCCTCTCACTCAGAGAGATCTCGCATTGAAAGGGTAATTCAATACCCTGATGGTTCTATAGATCTTAAATTCCTTGAGAATTCTTTATCTAGAACTGCTTCTAGAAGAGCGTCTTGTTCGTCTGTCCCAGCTAGGATGGCCCCTTATTCGCCATCTGCTCCTTCGAGGACTGCTCCTCACCCACCCTCTTCTTCAAAAACCCCGGAGGATGACGAAGATGAAGAAAAACTTGTTCGTAGAAACAATGACAAGGGAAAAGTTACTGGTGTGGATTTCTCGGGAAATGTCCCTAAGGTTTATTATCAAGAAATCCCTGGTAGTCCTACAGCCAGTGAAATGGAACCACCTCCAAATCGAAAGGATTCTGTACCTGATCATTTAAAGATGATCAAATCTGAAAAGGATTTTATTCCTAATCCTCAGACTCTGCAAGAATCATGGACTCATCCTAATAACCAAATCAACAGAGATTGGTATAAGGATACTTATACTCTCAAAGAAAGAGAGAATTTTGCAAACTCTTGGATGATTGATATGAAAAGAATTGGTTGCGAAATAGACTTCTTTAAGTGGTTTGAAATGACGGGAAAAATTGATAAACAAAAAGATTCTCTTAAAGTCATTATCAACAAATGGTACACTACTTCAAACAAAGTAATTGAAGATGTTACTCCTCCTCTTGAAGGAATAAATATCCCGATTTCTGGAACTATTATAAAAGCTTCTCCTTTCAAAATCCTCTCCGAAGAAAACCCTTCTGTCCTTGCTACCAATCTTGAAATCAACAAGATTATAGAACAGAATAATTATACAAATCAAATTCTTCATGTCGTTTCTAGACAAATTGAAGATTCCAAAGAAAGAGCCTCTTTTTCAGGAAGGCCTGTCCCTCTATCTTCTACCCAAAGCAGTCAGAAAATAGACCCAAACCCTATATTCAAAATCAATGAATTTTCCCGAGAAAATTATCCTAAACTCAAAAATACCTTTGATATTTCTGACAATATTTTGGATAAAATTAATGAGAAACTAGCCAATTTCTCTATATCTAAAAAAAGAGCTGCTTACAGAGCTTCTACCAGCACCAGTGGTAACATTCTTTCTACTATCAAGGAAAATATTATACAAAAACTTTCCAATGATAGATATCATAACCGAAAGAACTATCATAAAAGACCTTCTTTCCCAGACCTTCAATATGAGGAAAACGCTTTTTTATCCACTTCTTCTCATGAAGGAAGTAGTATTACTGAATGGAATATTGATGGTTTAGCAGAACATCAGATTTATAATAAGCTCCACGAGATGGGGATAGCTATAACAGCTTATAAAATAAGAAATTCTTCTGATAGGGAAGCTGCTTCAATGATAGTGGCAGGATTCACTGGAATGCTTAAACATTGGTGGGATAATTATGTTTCTGAAGAAACTAAAGGAATTATCTACAATACTCAAGCTACTGAAATTGTTATTAAAATGGAAGGAACTAATGAAGTTCCTACAGAAGTTTTCAAAGAAGATGCTTGTGCTACACTTCTTTATCACATAGCAAAGCATTTTATTGGAGAACCCAAGCTATTTCAGGATAGGAGTCTCCAAATCCTCAACAATATCAGTTGTCCCTCTTTAGATGATTTTACCTGGTATAAATACAATTTTATGCAGAAGGTAATGATTAGACCAGATTGTCATTTAGACTTCTGGAAAGAAAGATTTGTTAGCGGACTTCCACCTCTCTTTGCTGATGCCCTCTAGGGAGAAGAAAGAATTCCTTTTATAGAAGAAGGATTCTTTCTTTACAATAGACAAATTAAAGTGTCGGTTGGTGAGTGGGGTCTTTTACTTTTATAAAGTAAAGTTGATTGGATTCCTTTTAGGAATAGTAAAACGTCTCTTTTTGAAAAGTAATTCCGACCTTTGGTCTCTACTTTTCTCAAGAGCCAAGTTTCTATTCATAATCGGGGTCCACATATGACTGTGCGATTCCTTTGAGATCACACATGTCCCCATTACTGCTTCCAGATGACGCGGCATCACTGATTAGCTGCATTATCTGATTTTCAGCATAATCTTCAAGATTATCCATAGCTCTTTTGAGCTTTGCTTTGAGTTCTTCTTTTGAAACCTTTTGCTTGGCAGGATTGACTGCTGCTAAGTTGATATTGGGCTTGACTCCGGTTGGCTTAGGAGTCCATCCTTTAATCATTACTTCTTTAGCTAAGAAGCGTATTTTGTCTATTTCTACCTTGGTGAAATTCCAAGAAATAATATAAGAAATTCTTTTCTGAACAAAGAATTTACATAATTTGATATACTCTGGGAGAGTAGATATATCTGTAGTACTTTGGAACTCAGTGAACCTGATGTGAAATTGTTGTGGTAAAATCTGCAAATTTCCTCCAAAAATATTCCACCATTCGTAGAACCATTTAGGGATAATTGACTTAATCATTTTTGGACAGTATTTAATAAACCAAGTGTGTCTTGGCCTAAGATACATAAAATTGAACCAAGCTGCTTTGTAGTCATGCCAATTATAAGTTTGTGGTTTATGCGGCATGGACAAAGATACTGGAGTATGTAAATGATCAGTATACCATTCAAATGGAGATAAAATTCTCTTGATAGTAAATCGAGAATATCTTATAAAATCAGGATTTGTTTCATCCCTGTTATGTTCAATCTCAATGGATTCTGTGTCTACCAAAATAGCTTCGTAAAACCTTCTGGTCTTGTAAGAACAATCTGTATCAACAAAGTTGCCATCTGTGTAGCAAGGTTTAATAAGAGTACTAACCTCAAGGTTTTCATACTCTCTATCTAGAGCCAATATTGGTAACATTTGAGTTGTTACAAAATCAAACTTTTCTTCCTTTGGGACAGTAGTTGGAATAGGTAATTCAGGCTTAACAGCTTGAGCAAAAGACTCGGGAGTCTTCATTGTATAATTGTCTTTAGTCTGGACATTAGAACTTGAGGCTCCAGGAGTCAAAGGTCTATTAGGCCTTAATTGTATTAATTTGGTAGGATTAGGGGGTGGAGCGGGCAATTTTGGATAGTCCGCGAGCATAGTAAATCTATTATCAAATACCGGTCTTTGTGGGGTTTTTGCCGGTGTTAAAGGAGGTAAGACGAATGGTTTCGCCATAGGTTTTCCTTCTTTCGAAGGGGTATTAGGCTTGAAAGGCCTCATTTTTTCCCTGTAAAAATTCTCTTGTTAGAAAATCAGGTAAAGAGTTATTCTCTCCTTTTATAAAATCAATTTGAAAATCAAAGCTAGATAGTAGAGCACAGCTATCCCCATCTCGTGGAGCTTATTATAAATCTGATGTTCTGCTAAACCATCAATATTCCATTCAGTAATACTACTTCCTTCATGAGAAGAAGTGGATAAAAAAGCGTTTTCCTCATATTGAAGGTCTGGGAAAGATGGTCTTTTATGATAGTTCTTTCGGTTATGATATCTATCATTGGAAAGTTTTTGTATAATATTTTCCTTGATAGTAGAAAGAATGTTACCACTGGTGCTGGTAGAAGCTCTGTAAGCAGCTCTTTTTTTAGATATAGAGAAATTGGCTAGTTTCTCATCAATTTTACCCAAAATACTGAAAACCTCTCTATTCCCTAAGCTTTCAATGTTTTTAATGCTTCCGTTTGTAGCTCTACATATGTTCATATAAATAAAATCTTGTAAGTTTTTATAACTCTCTTTTGTTAATCTTTCGTATAAATCTTGTCGTATTTTACTAATACAACTTCGGAGGATTACCGCCGATCCTAGACCTATTCAAATGAATCATTTGAATAGGTCTAGCCTTAGTTGTAATAGCTTGTTCATTAAATCCTTCAATATAAGGTAAATCAACAATATGCTTATCAAAGCCAGGCCTTAATTGTATTAATTTGGTAGGATTAGGGGGTGGAGCGGGCAATTTTGGATAGTCCGCGAGCATAGTAAAGGTCGTTAAGCTAGGAGAGCGTTAGACCTTGTATGGTGATCCCGTAGCCAAGATAACTCTAGAGAAAGAACAGATGTAAAACCAAGAGAACCTCCCTTAGAAACAAAGATCAGTCCTTAGCAACGACTCTAAAGAAGCTCTCTTCGACATTATTGAACATATTGATAATGAAGAAGCTAGGAGAAAATATCTTTTAGAACGGGCATGACAAAATTTATATTAATTTATGAATTGATTATTTAAGCTTTGATTAATCTATTTTAATATTTTAATATGTTAATTGATATTATGTTCTTAATCTTGTTTCTATAACTGGTGTGAGGTGTTCATTCTTCTCTAAGTGTGTGAGGTAACCGAATAATACCCGGTTCATACGTTGGCTAGCCGAATTGAATAGGTCGTTAAGCTAGGAGAGCGTTAAATATAAATTTTGTCATGCCCCAGACAGTATATGTACTTAGCTGCTCATGCTAGGTACGTATACTGCCAACATGGCTCTGATACCAATAACGGATCGCACAGTCATATGTGGACCCCGATTATGAATAGAAACTTGGCTCTTGAGAAAAGTAGAGACCAAAGGTCGGAATTACTTTTCAAAAAGAGACGTTTTACTATTCCTAAAAGGAATCCAATCAACTTTACTTTATAAAAGTAAAAGACCCCACTCACCAACCGACACTTTAATTTGTCTATTGTAAAGAAAGAATCCTTCTTCTATAAAAGGAATTCTTTCTTCTCTCTAGAGGGCATCAGCAATTTTACCCAAAATACTGAAAACCTCTCTATTCCCTAAGCTTTCAATGTTTTTAATGCTTCCGTTTGTAGCTCTACATATGTTCATATAAATAAAATCTTGTAAGTTTTTATAACTCTCTTTTGTTAATCTTTCGTATAAATCTTGTCGTATTTTACTAATCTAGAGTATGAAAACCTTGAGGTTAGTACTCTTATTAAACCTTGCTACACAGATGGCAACTTTGTTGATACAGATTGTTCTTACAAGACCAGAAGGTTTTACGAAGCTATTTTGGTAGACACAGAATCCATTGAGATTGAACATAACAGGGATGAACAAAATCCTGATTTTATAAGATATTCTCGATTTACTATCAAGAGAATTTTATCTCCATTTGAATGGTATACTGATCATTTACATACTCCAGTATCTTTGTCCATGCCGCATAAACCACAAACTTATAATTGGCATGACTACAAAGCAGCCAGATTCCAGATACATCACCCACCCTCTTCTTCAAAAACCCCGGAGGATGACGAAGATGAAGAAAAACTTGTTCGTAGAAACAATGACAAGGGAAAAGTTACTGGTGTGGATTTCTCGGGAAATGTCCCTAAGGTTTATTATCAAGAAATCCCTGGTAGTCCTACAGCCAGTGAAATGGAACCACCTCCAAATCGAAAGGATTCTGTACCTGATCATTTAAAGATGATCAAATCTGAAAAGGATTTTATTCCTAATCCTCAGACTCTGCAAGAATCATGGACTCATCCTAATAACCAAATCAACAGAGATTGGTATAAGGATACTTATACTCTCAAAGAAAGAGAGAATTTTGCAAACTCTTGGATGATTGATATGAAAAGAATTGGTTGCGAAATAGACTTCTTTAAGTGGTTTGAAATGACGGGAAAAATTGATAATCAAAAAGATTCTCTTAAAGTCATTATCAACAAATGGTACACTACTTCAAACAAAGTGATTGAAGATGTTACTCCTCCTCTTGAAGGAATAAATATCCCGATTTCTGGAACTATTATAAAAGCTTCTCCTTTCAAAATCCTCTCCGAAGAAAAACCTTCTGTCCTTGCTACCAATCTTGAAATCAACAAGATTATAGAACAGAATAATTATACAAATCAAATTCTTCATGTCGTTTCTAGACAAATTGAAGATTCCAAAGAAAGAGCCTCTTTTTCAGGAAGGCCTGTCCCTCTATCTTCTACCCAAAGCAGTCAGAAAATAGACCCAAACCCTATATTCAAAATCAATGAATTTTCCCGAGAAAATTATCCTAAACTCAAAAATACCTTTGATATTTCTGACAATATTTTGGATAAAATTAATTAGAAACTAGCCAATTTCTCTATATCTAAAAAAAGAGCTGCTTACAGAGCTTCTACCAGCACCAGTGGTAACATTCTTTCTACTATCAAGGAAAATATTATACAAAAACTTTCCAATGATAGATATCATAACCGAAAGAACTATCATAAAAGACCTTCTTTCCCAGACCTTCAATATGAGGAAAACGCTTTTTTATCCACTTCTTCTCATGAAGGAAGTAGTATTACTGAATGGAATATTGATGGTTTAGCAGAACATCAGATTTATAAGAAGCTCCACGAGATGGGGATAGCTATAACAGCTTATAAAATAAGAAATTCTTCTGATAGGGAAGCTGCTTCAATGATAGTGGCAGGATTCACTGGAATGCTTAAACATTGGTGGGATAATTATGTTTCTGAAGAAACTAAAGGAATTATCTACAATACTCAAGCTACTGAAATTGTTATTAAAATGGAAGGAACTAATGAAGTTCCTACAGAAGTTTTCAAAGAAGATGCTTGTGCTACACTTCTTTATCACATAGCAAAGCATTTTATTGGAGAACCCAAGCTATTTCAGGATAGGAGTCTCCAAATCCTCAACAATATCAGTTGTCCCTCTTTAGATGATTTTACCTGGTATAAATACAATTTTATGCAGAAGGTAATGATTAGACCAGATTGTCATTTAGACTTCTGGAAAGAAAGATTTGTTAGCGGACTTCCACCTCTCTTTGCTGACAAAGTTAGAACTAAGATTCAAGATAGGAATGAAGGAAAAATTCCTTATGACCAGATGACTTATGGAGATCTTATTAGTGTTATAAACACTGTTGGATTAGAACTTTGTACAGATATTAAGTTGAAACATCAACTTAAAAAAGAAAAATCCTCGTCAAGGAGAGAATTAGGAAGTTTCTGTCAAGACTTCGGGTTTGTTTCTCTAACACCTCCTTCAAGAAAAATCAAGAAGGAGAACAAAGAAAATAAGAAAACTCATCGTAGTAAGTCTAGAAGAACTTCTGAAAAGGATTACATCTTCTAAAAGAAGGAAAAAGCATAAAGGATTTAAGAAATCCAAAGAGGATGTATGTTGGACTTGTGGAAAATCTGGCCATAGAGCGAGTGAATGCAGGTCAGGTAAACAGAAGAAGATCAACAGTCTTGAAATAGACGAAGCAACCAAAGAAAAGCTTTTTTCAATTCTTGAAGAACCTTTATCCGATTCTTCAAATAATTCTGCTGAATATAGTGACGAAGAAGATATCAACGTCAATTATGATTCAGATTCTAGCCAATCGGGAAAAAACTGCAACTGCACAGAGGCTTTCTGTGTTGGTGATAATATTCCTCAAATAAGAGTCCTTAGCAACGACTCTAAAGAAGCTCTCTTCGACATTATTGAACATATTGATAATGAAGAAGCTAGGAGAAAATATCTTATAGAACTCAAGAATATTATTCTCAACCAAAAAGAAAAGCCAAAAGCTCGTACTATGGTTGAACCTTTCAGCATGAAGCAAATCATGAATAGGTTTGAAAGAAATGCCGAACCTACTATTTCTGATCTTCATCATGAAGTCAAAACTCTTAAAGAGGAAATCAAAGACATTAAAATCAGACTTGGGAAAGTCGAAACCAATGTCATTGCTGATAAAATTCTCAAAGAGATTGACAAACAGAATCTTGATGAAGAAACTGAAGATATCCCTGAAAAGGATAATTTAGATTATCCTCCTTTCAATATTGATCTTTCTGCTACACCTACTCCTAATATCGCGACTACCTCTTGTCCAGGTATCGACGTTATTACTTCTGTTAGACCTCAGAGTCATCCTATACCTATTAAGATTGTTGTCAATAAAGATTTTATTATTAATAAAATTGCTGATGCCCTCTAGGGAGAAGAAAGAATTCCTTTTATAGAAGAAGGATTCTTTCTTTACAATAGACAAATTAAAGTGTCGGTTGGTGAGTGGGGTCTTTTACTTTTATAAAGTAAAGTTGATTGGATTCCTTTTAGGAATAGTAAAACGTCTCTTTTTGAAAAGTAATTCCGACCTTTGGTCTCTACTTTTCTCAAGAGCCAAGTTTCTATTCATAATCGGGGTCCACATATGACTGTGCGATTCCTTTGAGATCACACATGTCCCCATTACTGCTTCCAGATGACGCGGCATCACTGATTAGCTGCATTATCTGATTTTCAGTATAATCTTCAAGATTATCCATAGCTCTTTTGAGCTTTGCTTTGAGTTCATCTTTTGAAACCTTTTGCTTGGCAGGATTGACTGCTGCTAAGTTGATATTGGGCTTGACTCCGGTTGGCTTAGGAGTCCATCCTTTAATCATTACTTCTTTAGCTAAGAAGCGCATTTTGTCTATTTCTACCTTGGTGAAATTCCAAGAAATAATATAAGAAATTCTTTTCTGAACAAAGAATTTACATAATTTGATATACTCTGGGAGAGTAGATATCTCTGTAGTACTTTGGAACTCAGTGAACCTGATGTGAAATTGTTGTGGTAAAATCTGCAAATTTCCTCCAAAAATATTCCACCATTCGTAGAACCATTCAGGGATAATTGACTTAATCATTTTTGGACAGTATTTAATAAACCAAGTGTGTCTTGGCCTAAGATACATAAAATTGAACCAAGCTGCTTTGTAGTCATGCCAATTATAAGTTTGTGGCTTATGCGGCATGGACAAAGATACTGGAGTATGTAAATGATCAGTATACCATTCAAATGGAGATAAAATTCGCTTGATAGTAAATCGAGAATATCTTATAAAATCAGGATTTTGTTCATCCCTGTTATGTTCAATCTCAATGGATTCTGTGTCTACCAAAATAGCTTCGTAAAACCTTCTGGTCTTGTAAGAACAATCTGTATCAACAAAGTTGCCATCTGTGTAGCAAGGTTTAATAAGAGTACTAACCTCAAGGTTTTCATACTATCTATCTAGAGCCAATATTGGTAACATTTGAGTTGTTACAAAATCAAACTTTTCTTCCTTTGGGACAGTAGTTGGAGTAGGTAATTCAGGCTTAACAGCTTGAGCAAAAGACTCGGGAGTCTTCATTGTATAATTGTCTTTAGTCTGGACATTAGAACTTGAGGCTCCAGGAGTCAAAGGTCTATTAGGCCTTAATTGTATTAATTTGGTAGGATTAGGGGGTGGAGCGGGTAATTTTGGATAGTCCGCGAGCATAGTAAATCTATTATCAAATACCGGTCTTTGTGGGGTTTTTGCCGGTGTTAAAGGAGGTAAGACGAATGGTTTCGCCATAGGTTTTCCTTCTTTCGAAGGAGTATTAGGCTTGAAAGGCTTCATTTTTTCCCTGTAAAAATTCTCTTGTTAGAAAATCAGGTAAAGAGTTATTCTCTCCTTTTATAAAATCAATTTGAAAATCAAAGCTAGATAGTAGAGCTTGCCATCTAGCAAATATTTGTTTTGACACTAAATTTTTAACATCCTTTTGTAAAATTTCTTTAGCTGATTTACAATCAACTCTTAATAAAAATTCTTTGTTTATTAAGTCATCTTGAAACTTTGTGATACATAGCACTATAGACAAGATTTCTTTTTTAACAGTAGAATAATTCTTTTGAGCAGAATTCCAGATTCCAGAAGTATAATTGATTATACTTCTAGATCTTTGCATAATTATTTTTCCTCCCTTAGAAACTAAGATCTAGATCTTTAATATCTCTTTGCATATTTTTATATTATTATTGATTGATCTTGCTTGAATTATCTGTTTATATTTAATATGATTTTGTCTATAAGTCCTTAAGACAGTATCGTTTAAAAATGGAAACCAACCAGCATATTTTAAACAGTGTTAACCTATCTTCTCAAGCAACTAAGATTGCTAAACTTGAAATGATCTTCAAAACTGGAATATACCAGAAGAACCTTTTAAAGCTATTTACCATTTAGGAAAATTTAATTTATTTGTTAATCACAATATTAAAACTTGTGAATCAACTGTTGCTATTAATAATTCTCTTGAAATTATTCGCTTGTTAAATGCTAACGATATTAATCGTTATAAAAATAAATTCAATTATTTGCATATTGGTTTAGTGCAAGTTGCTGTTAAGCCTCTGTTCAGGAAAGGCTTAGATATTCCTATTTGTGTCCTCCTTAGAGATGATAGATTTCTTAATTTTGATGATTCGTTGTTAGGAGTTCTCCAAAGTAATCTAGCAGATGGCCCGGTTTACTTTAATTGTTATCCTAACTTTTCAATAGACATTAATGATCCTAATGTCATGGATTCTTTGACACTCAATGTCAAAACTAAAAATCTTAATAGCAAAGCCAATACTCGAGAAATAGCGATTATTTACAGAGTATATTATAGGCTTATGTCTACTACTCTTGCACCAAAGGCTCGAATTGAGAGCCAAAAGGGTGTAACCATGCTTATGGAGGCCAATCATGAGCATAGTTCTATATT
>JAGDQO010002768.1:0-18356 GCA_018342035.1 Solanum appendiculatum
TTTATGATTTTTCACGATTTAACCATTTTGATTTGATTTTTTTGTGATTTATTTTCTTTGTGCTCACTTTGTATTTCAATCTCACTTTGTATGCCAACAAGTTTTGTATTTTTTTTTAATTTTGTATTCATTCTAAATGTATGCCAACAAGTTATATATTTTTTGTGCTCACTTTGTATGCCAACAAGTTTTGTATTTCTTTTTTATTTTGTATTCATTCTAGATGTATGCCAACAAGTTTTGTATTTTTTGTGCTCACTTTTTTATTTCAATCTCACTTTGTATGCCAACAAGTTTTGTATTTCTTTTTTATTTTTGTATTCATTCTAAATATATGCCAACAAGTTTTGTATTTTTTGTGCTCAGCTTGTATTTCAATGTCACCTTATTTAAATCTCACTTTATTTATATTCTACATATCCTCAGCATGGGTGGACCCATATGTGTTCAAGTGAGTTCAATTGAAACCACTTCGTCGAAAATTTTTGCATTATACATATATAAATTATTTGTAAAGTTGTATATATAAATAAAATGAACCCACTTTATATACAATGGAAGGGCGTGGATCAGTGGCGTATGGGTTCAAATTCACCCTGCGGATCCGAGTTCAAACCTCATTCTAGGCTTAATTTTTTGTTCTTTTTGAGTTTTCAAGTCTCAAGTGGTGGGTCCAGGTACTTTTCCTTTTTAAAATTAACTAATAAATGTAGACTGTTATGGTTCTAGACTTCTAGTTCATGTGAAATAACAATAGTAATATTCTAAATTTATTAGTTAAGTTCTCTTTTTATGTTTGTGTTTGAGAATTATTTAAATTTGTTTTAAATTGTCAATAATTTAGGCTATATGTTCATAGTTTTAAAATATTTTCTTCGACCCATATTATTTGATCATTTTCCCCTTTTACACGCATATTAAGAAACTATAAGAAGAAGATAATTTTAGTAATTCACTCTTTAAAAACTTCTTGCGAATTTTACAAACAAACATGAACACTTTCAAAAAGAATTAATTACAAGGGTAATATAAGAAAATTTTGATTAATGCTTTCTTGATTTAGTAAGGTGGACAACTAATACGAGATAACTATTTTTAATAAGATGATCAACTAATATGAAACGGGAGAGTAGTACTTAGTTTAATTTTTTTGTAATATACAAAATTGCGTACCTGTTTTCCTTTTTACTTGATAAACACGAAAGTTAGGTTTATGCATTTTTATTTATAAATTATTTTATTAATTTTTATTTATTTATTTATAGTTTTCAAAATTGCTATAGTTTTAGTGTTATATACAAGAATGATAAGTAGCTTGTTAAATTGAAAATATGTGAAAAAATTTCTTGTAAGTAGATAAAAATTTAATCGAGTATATTTTTTGTTAGGAATATCACCTCAAAATAACTTTTTAAAGATATAATGAAAAAAATGATAATTATTATTATTGACCGTCACCATGGTTATTTGTAACTTGAATTTACTTGAACAAAATTCTAGGTCTGCCACTGATCCTCAGGTCTATTCAATCCCTTTTGTTGTATTTATTTTTTAAATTAATATATGTGAGTCAACTGAGACTACAATTACATTAAAAATTAATGACATACAAATTATACAAAATAAGCAACAATCATAACTTTCATCTGAATACATTTTCTTCATTTCATCTACACACTCTTTCATCATAAAATGTCTCTATTGTGTAATCAATGTAGCAATTTTCTTCGTTCCATCTTTCAGAATGCATGATTAGTAAATGAGAATATACATAATTACCCCATGGAACTTATACCATTTTTGTAAGTAGACACCTTAAGTTTGCGGGGGTCCTATTACCCCACAAAACTATCCAAAAGCACAATAAATACACCCTTTTTTCACCATCCGTGTGCTCCATCCAAGCGCGTGTGTACCACCTCCAACCCATTTAACAAAGGTCGGGTTTTATTCTAACCCATTCAGGTTTTAACCCAAACCCAAATAATTTCACCTACCCTCGTCTCTCTCTCTCTCTCTTAGAGCGATCAAAACCCTAAGAAACTTAATGAGGCGAAACAAATTGGTAACATCGTGGGTTGAAATTTGTTGAATACTGGTGTCGGAACGAAGAAGTGAAGGCTCACAGGTTAGTGATTTGAAGAATCTTTGAAAAAAAAAGTTATTTTTACATAGTAGTGAATTTTGTAGTGATTAGTCATTAGATTCCTTTATTGGCTTATATTATTCATGCGTATTTTGTTTGTTGTCATGTTGTTGTTGTGTATATTACTCATTTGTATTATTGGGAAGTTGGTTTGTATCAGTTGATGTGTATTTTTTTTTTTGGGTTGTTGTTGTTGCTGTGGAATATTGTTTGCAACTTTCTTTGATTCAGTGTTTCTGAAATCTTTTTGCAACGGTGTTATCAGGGTTTTTAACAATGTCGTTTGTTCTTATAACTTTGAGATGGTATCATGGGGCAAAATTGTGTTTGGTCCCCCATCTGATTATGTTGGTGGGTCTGTGACTGAATTCTTGGAGGTAGATACTGATAGAATGTCTTATTTTGAATTGAGAGGCTACATAAAGGACTTAGGATATACAACAGATTGTTCCTTTTATATTAGATCTCCAATTGATGGCTTTTTGGTTGAAGTTAAAAGTGATAAGGTTATTTGTGACATTTTCGCTATGTTTTAAAATGGGGATAGAATGGATGTTTATGTGTGTCATGAGGTCAATGAGGCAGAAGTTGCTCCATTAGCTTTAGATTATGTCCCCCATGTGATGGATAGTGATGTTGGTGGGGTAGGTGAGGAATCTTTTACATCTTTAATGAAGTTGAGTCTCCTAACCCTAGTTTTGAACCTTCAAATCCTTATACTAAGTATAGTCCTCCTAATAAACCTTCTACTCCTTCTGAGCATTTCAACCCTTCATTTCAGCTTTCTAATCCTCTTGATGAACCTTCTAACACTTCATTTCAGCCTTCTAATCCTCGAACTGAACCTTTCAACACTTCTTGTCAACCTTCTAATCCTGCTGTTAAACCTTTCAATCTTTATAGCCAGCCTTCAACTGTTGATGCTGAGCCACAAACAGATGATGATCTAAATGTAGAAAATTCAGATGATGACTCAGATAATGAATCATACGATAAATTAGATGATAGTTCTGAAGTGGATAGCAGTGAAGAGAGTTTAGGTAGTGATATTCATGAAGAGTATAGGGATTTCAGGGCTTCAAGAAGACATTTCAACAGGTCAAACAGAAGAACTAGAGGCACAAATACTTAACAGATTCATACTGTTGAAAAAAGGCTAGATATAGGATATGATGAAACAAATGTTGGCAGTAAGGATAACTTATTAGGTAAGTTAGGGGGTGATGAACCTTACTATCCAAGTGATGAAGCTCCTAGCTTTGAATTAGAGGAAGAAATAGGTTGGGGAGATGGTGAGGAGGTTGATCAAGTTGTGAACAAATCTGTTAGAAAGAAGAAAAAAAAACAGAGTTATTTTTTATCCAACTTCTGAGAAGATTGTTTGGGAAACAGGTTTGGTGTTTGCAAGTGTAAGAGAATTTAGGGAAGCAGTAAATAAATATGTTGTTCAAGAAAAAATTCAAATTGAGAAATATGTGAATGAGCCTGGAAGAGTTAGAGTTAGATGCTGCAAAGAGGGTTGTCCTTGGTTATTGGTTGCAAGTTTGGATAGCCAAACTACAAATTTTGTGGTTAAAAACTACAACCCTATCCATATTTGTGTGTCTTCAACTTTTAACTATTTGTGCAATTCAAAGTTTCTGGCCAACAGATACAAGGATAGAATAACTGAGCAGCCAAACATCAGAATTGTCAAGTTGCAAGACCTTATTAGAAAAGAATTGGATATTCATGTAGGAAAGACAACAGTGAGAAGAGCTAGAACTAAAGTGTTACAAGAGATTATGGGTGATCATATTGTTGAGTATGGTAGGATTTTTTATTACTGAGATGAGATTCTAAGAACAAATCCAGGTAGCACTTGTATTGTTAAAGTTGGAGAAACTGTTGAAACTGGGCATAAAATCTTTGAAGGATTTTATTTGTGCTTTCACGCTTTAAAGAAAGTATTCTTTGGAGGTACTAGGAGATGCATTGCCCTAGATGGGTGTTTTCTCAAAGGAGTGTGCAAAGGTCAGTTATTGGTGGCAGTTTGCAAAGATGGAAATAACCAGATGTTGCCCATTGCTTGGGCAGTACTTGAGGTTGAGAATAAATTTACTTGGAGATGGTTTTTGTCTCTAGTGAAGAATGATCTTGATCTTGGAGAAGGACATGAACTTACCCTGATTACTGATATACAAATGGTATGTCCTTAATTATTTATTCACATTCATCTTCTCTATATTTATTGATTCACGTTAACTCTTTTATATGTTTATTTATCTATGTTTATTTTCTTTCTTTAATAGGGATTGGAAATTTCAGTGTCAGATTTATTACCACTTGCTGAACACAGAATGTGTGCCAGACATGTCCTTGCAAATTGGTGCAAAACTTAGAAGGGAATTGAGAGAAGAAATCTTTTCTGGAAGATTGCAAATCTACATTTGAAGCTGAATTGAGGGACTACATAAAGGCTATGAAGAAATTGGGAAAGGGGTGCTTGGATGGTCTTTTGTACGATAATATAGAAAGATGGTGCAAAAAGTACTTTAAAGAACACAACAAATGTGATTCTGTTGATAACAATATGTCAGAGAGCTTTAATGCATGGATATTGTCTGCAAGATACAAGACAATCATTACAATGCTGGAAGAGATAAGGATAAAAATGATGAAAAGAATTGGTCAATTAAGAGAGTTCTCAAAAACATGGGTCACTGATATTTCTCCCATGGCTTTGAAGATTTTACAACAAAACATTAATAAGCCTATGCAGTGTAACTTATCATGGAATGGAGAAAGGGGTTTTGAAGTTGTAGACAAGGGGTTTACCTACTGTGTAGACATTGTTAGGCTCACTTATAGTTGCAGAGCTTGGCAGCTTAAGGGCATACCTTGTTCTCATGGTGTTGCTGCCCTACATTACAAGCAATATGAACCAATTCATTATGTGGACAACTGCTATAACAAGGAAACCTACCCGAGGACATATGAATATTTTGTTCAGCCAATGAACAATATGAATATGTGGCCAGCATTTGGTAATCCAACAGTTCAACCACCAGTAATTAAACAATTGTCTGGAAGGCCAAGTAAAGCTAGAAGGAAAGAGGCAAATGAAACAAAGAAAACTGGAAAGATTAGCAAATGTGGAGTTGTTATGACCTATAGCAATTGTCATACAAGGGGCCATAATAAAATAAGATGTCCTACTCCTCCAACTGTACCAAGTCAAACTGCAACAACTTCTACTCACTCACTGGTAAATATAGCAATTGTCATTAATATTTAGTTGACTATATGATAATATGTTGTATTATAATAATCAGGCCAGAACAAATAATGAAAATGGTAGAGGAAGAGGTAGAGGAAGGGCCCAAGGAAAGAGGATGCCTCAAGAAAGCCAGGAGAATGAAAACACTGGCAATGGAAGAGAGATACCTCAACAAAACCAAGTGAATGAAGGCCTGAATAGAGGAAGAGGCAGAGGAAGGGGGATGCCTCAAAGAAGACAAGAAAATGAAAACACAAGCAATGGAAGAGATATGACTCAACAAAACCAAGTGAATGAAGGCACGAATAGAGGAAGAGGCAGAGGAATAGGTATGCCTCAAGAAAATCATGAGAATGAAGACACTAGTGGTGGACAGGCTTCAAGACCTTTAAAAGGCCAAGGATGGTAGGATTTGGAATATTGGTTGGTGATGATGGTTTTACAACTCTTAATGTAAGTACAACCTCAAATTATTGATTAGATTGGAGATTTTTAATTTTCATATACTTTTACTAACCTTTGTGGTTTATTTGTACAGCCTGGAATGCCAAGTAGAAGGGTTGTTGACATTGGTACAAGAGTTCCAAGGAGGTCTGATGAAGTTACTGGAGATATTGGCTATCAACCACGTTTTGGAGTGAAATGGAAGGGAAAATCAGCCATTACCAGTAATAAACTTCAACAAATGAGGAGTGAAAAAAGAATTCAAACAAGGTCTGCAGCTATTGCTATTAATCAAAGCAAAAGCAATTCAACTACAAAGAAGACCAATGCTCCATGGAAATAGTTGACTTGATGTTGTTTTTTGGTGTTGTTATTGTTGTGTTATTTACACTTTTCTTGATACCAAACTATATTTTGGTGCATTATTGGGTATCAATTTTATGTTGCCAAGTTTGTTTATGCAACAACTCTCTTCTTTGTGACATTTAATCAAGTTGTATCTACTTCAAACTTTCAGTAAGCATGAAATGAAGTTCTCATTTTGCTACAGTAATTGTCATTCTGATTAGTCTCTTCTGATTAAGTATGAAAGGAAGTTCGCAAAAGAGATTACATGTTCTAAATGTTGCTAAATGGTCACATATATCACACAAAATAGATATGTCATTGACATACTTCAAAGAGCAACCAAACATCAATGGAATGCAACTACATTTTCCATCGTTCACAACTACATTTTCCAAAAACAGCAACTATGGCAATTCCAATGGCATACAACTACATTTTCCATCGTTCACATTCTTGTTAATGCCTAAAACCAGAAAAAAAACATCATGACAAACATTACGATAAGCTTCCAATTCAAGATGCTACATTTTATCTTCTTCTTCTTCTCCTTGATTAGCTTATCATGACATACTTGATCACCTTTCTTCTCTACCAATTTCATCTTCTTCTCCTTAATTTCATAAAATTGTAATGCTTCTTCCAATTCCTTAATTCTATTCGCCAATCTTGGAATAACAGACTTGGATCGCATATCAATCTCTTCAAGATCCCTCCATCTAAAGAACTTGCATGAATTTTCCTAAAATAGGCCATAACCCAGTGAATTTAATGAAACATGAGTTGAAAAAAAAAAGTAAAGAAATATGTATCGAACATACACGAAAGCGTGTACAGGACCAAAATCTTCTAGCTGGGTTGTTCTGACCACGAAATCTGCATTTGCATCAAGTCTCCATGTTTGCATCGCATTGTTACACGCAACATTGGACCGTTCTCGTCATTACAAATGCAATTCAAGCTTGCATTTGACATTGTGAGAATGGTCTCCCTCCAAACCTAGTCACAAGAGATCAATTGATTTCGAAAAAAATAAAAATTGCAGATCTCTAACGGCTAACAATGGAGAATTTAGGGAAGGTGGGAGTAGGTCTATTTAATGAAGAAGCTAATTGAAATTGGGAGTGCCACGTGGCGTTTTAACATTGGTTGAATGTTGTTTTCTGATTCCTTGACGCGCCCATCTTGCGTGAGAACACGGATGGTATGGAAACAGGTCAAAAGGGTGTATTTATTGTGCTTTTGGATAGTTTTATGGGGTAATAGAACTCCCGCAAACTAAGGTGTCTACTTACAAAAAGGGTATAAGTTCCATGGGGTAATTATGTATTTTCTCTTAGAAAATTAATGCTCCCCATAACTGTCAAATTAATACAAATTGAACTAATAATTGTATCTCAGTAATCAATACAACCAAATTAATAGGTGCGGTAACAGACACAATTTTTTTTTTAGAAAAATTGTATTCCATAACTACCAAATATATTTATCTTATGTTTTGTATTTTAAAAATATATTATAGTCAACGTATATTTTGTATAACATTCTTTAAATTGTATCCCAAATTATTTCAATCATTACCTGATTGTATCCTAAACACAACTAATTGTTGTATTCCAACGAATCAGCTACAAAATACTATTAAGAACTACAAAATTGATACCAATTTCGAGAAAGGATACAATATTTTGAAAAAAAAAATAAAAATAAATTTACTTTAATATATTTTGTACAACATTCCGCCAAACCTACAATTCTTCAATCACACTAAGCATCACAAACTTATTTTTACATACAAATAGATCGTATTTATACTTATTTTGTATTCAAACAAGCAAACATACAAAAATTCAAATCCATTCAAAGATTCGAGTGCTATTTAAAAAATATTATCTATGAAAATAAAAAATTTTGTATGTAAAAACTTTAAATAGCCTTATTCGAAATATTTCCAAACAAATTAACGATTCAGCAGTTAACAAATACCTGATCGATTATGTATTTCAGCGATTATCTCGAAGATCAAGTTGGAAATTCAGTGCCAAATATGTATTTCAACGAAATTCTAATCGATTATTCCAAAATCTTCTTCACTGCAAGCAAAAATCTCAAATCAATCGTCTTCGGTTCGATATAGATTGAGTATTATCAATGGAGTGTTAAAAATCGATATTGGAATTCTAATCGATTATTCCAAAATCTTCTTCACTGCCAGCAAAAAATCTCAAATCAATCGACTTCAATTCGACATAGATTGAGTATTATCAATGGATTGTTAAAAATCAATATTGAAACTTTGAGGAATAAGGGAGAGAGAAGCCATGTCGATTTTTCTTTAGAATGTAAGTGATAAAGAATTTCAGTGATTTTTACCTTATTTGAAATATTTTCTCCCCTGATTTTCTCCATTCCGTTATTAACTAATTGTAAATTTTCAAATTAAATTGTTGAAAAAAAATACATAAATTAGCAATACAACAAATTAAAATATTGACATTTTTAATAAATATTGAAAGTGTGGCTATGGGATCCTATTAAATGCTAAAATATTGTTATTTTAAAAAATTTTCCAAAATTAAATTCCAACCCATTACATTTTTTCCTATCCAATCCGACCAGAGCCCATGGATCCAAACCCAATTAAAATACCCTCCCTCAACTCTAGAAAATACAATGTATTGTCTGATCGTTAACTTGGTTCCATTTCCTAATTTTTAACTTGGTTCCGAAATAACCATTTAATGGATTTTAAGTTGTTCCAGGCAGCCATTTGATTTTTTAACAATCATTGAATTTACATGACACTCTCTTCTCAGTCTTTCAGCAGATCAGACAAGTACCTCTTCTTTGTATGGATGTGGGTCATGCAATGTATTGATGGAGGGTCTTAGTGCCAACATGAGTGTTTTTTTTCCCAGTAACATGAGTGTTTGTTAGAGAAAACAGATAACGAATCCCCCATCTCCTACACGTCGGCATCCTCACGCGCAGTCCTCTACTATTGACCTTTGTGTGCCTGTCTTTGTTAGAGGAAACAGATAACGAATGCTGCTTCTTCGGAACTACTGCCATGACAGTATTGTCATTTGCTTCTAAGTTAATGCTACCTTATCCGGCGCTGATAATAGTATAAAAAACAATCACTTCTAAACTCATTTTAAAGGAAGGGTCTCCTAATTGGGTTTGGGTCATAAATCTAATGTGTTGAAATTTAATTTTATCCAAGAAGCTACATAATAAATAATAATAATAACAATTAAAAAAAAAAGAAAAGATTGTTAGTTTTAAATGGTTAAAGTAGACCAAAAAAGTGGATTAAAGAGTATTTTTAGTTCAATAGGTGAATGAAGGGTATATTTAAAACCTTTTCGGATAGTTTAAGGATATTTTTGGCCCTTTTCTATTTTTTCAATGAACTAGTTTGATGAAAAATAAGTGAAAAATCATGTATAACATAAACTTTTTAGTTATCTGCGATGAAAAAATCATTTTATTTCAATATATGACAAGATTACCTATCTCCAAGCCAACCTGAATTTAAATAAACTTGCATGGTTTTTTCATATTTCATATACATATAATATACAACTTAAATATACTTTTAAGTAACCCCTTCAGAAATTAACTTCAGTCTGGCCCCTGATGGACCTTTTTGTTTTCCCAGTATCCTACAAATATGTTAATGTTGGTTGGACATAGGACAACTTTTTTGTTGTATTCTTTACTATCAAGTTATATATTTTCAGCGTGGTTGTTTGATTTGAAGATAAGTTGGAGTGTGATTGGTTAGGTTGTGATTAGATATTTTGATACATTTTTAACAAATATTTAGTTTATTATATTAAAAATAATAGGTATTGTATAATTTTTTAAAATAAGTTGTTTGTTTATAAAAATATTCTTCATAAGTGTGAAAAATGTGAAAAGTAATGTATATAAATAGTTTGAGGAGCTTTTTTTGTCATTTTAATTATTTTATCTCGAAATAAGTTATTACAAGACTATTATTTTATCCAGAGGCGAAATAATTTATCCTAATACTAATTACTAAATATGAAATAACTTATCTCTTATTTTATAGCCAAACAAAAATTAAAGGGTACTAAATTTTTTTCTAAAATTATCTCCCTTTATCAATCACATCAAATGTGTCCTCCGATATCTGGTAGCAACAAGACTTTTTCAATAATTTAATAATCTTTATTGTAATTTATAAGGAGGAAACTTGTAGCATTAAAATGCAATAAAGTACATTTTCTATCCTAATTTATGTGGTACTTTTCATTTATTTTTAGTCAAACAGTTTAAGAGCCTGGTTGGTATTGCTGTTGGGAGACCAGAAACACTTATTTTGAGAAAAAAAATGTACTTTTGTTGAAAAATTAAGTTTTTGGCAAATCAGTAAAAGTGCTTTTAAAGGGAAGCAGAAGCAATTTTTCTGCTGCTAGGAAGAAACTAAAATTTTTTGCTTCTTAAAAAAAAATAGAAGCAGAAACAAAAACTTATTTTTCTCAAGATTAAAATATCCTTTTCATATATACATATTTACCAATATATCTATTATTAATTAATTAGCATATTTCATAAGTTTGGTTAAATTTCATTTAAGAATTTTATTTTTTATTTTTATATAGTAAATTTTATAATTTATTTTACGTTTATATATTATTATTTTATATATTATATATTATTTTACAAAATTAGAAAAAAAGTAACAACAATATTTTTGCAAGATTAGAAAATGGAAAAAAAAATAACAATTAAAGATTTCAATATCCCAAAAAAGGTATAATATTGATTGAAAATTTAAATATGTACATTATAATTTAATAAAATAAAAATTCAATTAATTTTTTTATAATATATATTTAAAATAGTTTCTCTCTATAAAATAATCTTAATATTAAAAGTACATTAATAGTTGTCCTTTTTTTTTGTAATTTGATTCTCAAAAGCACTTTTTAAAAAAGATTAGTCAAACGCAATTTGCTTATGAAAAGTAATTTTGAAATGAATTAGACAAACACAAATTGTTTTTTTTGAAAAGCATTTTTCTGAAAAGTCATCTTTAAAAAGTGCATCTAAAAATAAGTTATTTTTAGCAGTAATGTCAAACAGACTCTAAGTTTGATCGAGAATTTGTGCATTGCATTATCAAAATTTTTGAAATGTAAAATTTATATATTTATAAACTACCTAAAAGATACTATAAATCACAATATTTATAATTTAAAATATTTAAAAAATACACAAAAACTTTATGATAAAAAATAGACTTATTTAAATCTGGCGAAATGGTCTGGTTGACCCTTGTACTTGTATCGGTTTGTATTGTGAACCCTTCTACTTACCCCTTTGTCATTTGGACCCCTGAACCCATCCAAACACAACATTTTAAACACACTTTTTGACTTGGCATCCTATGTGGCTGCTAACATCAAAGAGCGTGTGATACACAACTATTAGGAGCGTGAAACCCTTGGAAAAGGGTCTAAAAGTCACATTAGGGCTTTATAAAGCCATCATCTTCTCATTTGCATCTAACACCATTGTTGGACAAAATTTGAGGTTTTTCTAGCTTCTTTTTCGATCTTCTTCCCTCAAATTTCTTCTCTATTTTTTCTTGTCATTATAATGCTCACTTTATCATGCTTTTTCAATTACATTTTTCTTCAATATTGGTTGAAGAAAACAAAGCAAAATTTTGAAATTTTTTCAACAAAATCAATTTAATAGACTAAAACCCAAAAATCAAACAAAGACACAAATAGAAGATGAAATCTAGAGTAAACAGATAAATTGAAAAACCTACATAGGTAAGTTGAAAATCGAACAAAAACAACAAAAAAAACTCAAATAGTTTCTGGCTTTAATCCCCTGTTTCAGTCATCCACCACCCAAATGATCCCTGTTTCAGTCCTAACCCAACCTCACTGCCTTCTTCTCCTCCTCCACATCTCCTCCAATCAAACCGCCTTCATTCTCACCATCTCCAACAAGTTTCAACTAGCAACTATAAGCAAGAGCCAACAACAACAATAAAAACCCCAAAGCAACTCCACCAATAAACCTCGATTTTCACAGAGCCGCTAGCCCCAAACTCTGGCGAGATTGTGAACAACCAAACCACCCAACAGATCCCCACTCTTCCTCAACGCCACCAGTCACCACCAAAATCCCAACCCAACAGAGCCCAAAATCAACTCCGAGTTCTGGGGAGATTGTGAACAACGAGAAATCAATTCAACATTTTTTCTTCAATGGAAATAGTAGAAGAGGTTGGGAAAGGAAAAGTGTAAGGAAGATGAGAGAGAGAAATGAAATGAAATTGTGGGAATGGGGATAGCTATGGCAAAGGTAAATAAAAATTGGAAAAAGAAGTACAGATACACTAATCAAATATAATAAAAGGAAAGGATGACATGGAGTGGCTATATATATATTTGTCATCTTATAATCATACGTGTCATTTTATAATTATTTTTAAAATTATGTGTCAAGCGTTTGTAATACACACACAGTTGAGTAGGAAAAAACGTGTTCAAAATGTTGTGTTTGGATGGGTTCAGGGGTCCAGATGACAAAGTGATAAGTAGAAGGGTTCACAATACAAACTGACACAAATACAAGGGTCCATCAGACCATTTCGCCTTTAAATCTTGAAATTTTAAAAAGATCACATAAATGGAATGTACTCCCTTTGTCCCTAATTACTTGTCCATTTTTGAATTGACACACTTATTAAGAAAACAATTATTGATATAGTGAGTTTACCGTTTTACTCCTATTAATTATGAAGTGGATGAATTAAAAACTTAAAATTTTCAAGAAGTTCTACCTTTTTCAAAATAATTAATTGAGAGTATAATAGGTAAAAAAAAAAGAAGGGAAAAGGGCCTGATATACCCCTCAACTTTGCCATTTAGAGCTGATATACCCCTCGTTATGAAAATGACTCATATATACCCCTAATGTTATACAAATAGCTCACATGTATCCTTTTCCTCTAACGAAAGTGAACAAATATTTTTTAAACTAATTTTTTAACTTTTTAAATTTTTTTAAAAAAGCGAATACATGCGGGGGTATATTTGAGCCTTCTCACACGTTTATTTCTTTTGACTATTTTTATTCATCGACTAATTTAAATTTATTACTTTTTTATGGTCATTTTTATTTTTTCACTTACTCTTTTGTAAAATTTATTATAGATGTCCCAAATATATTTTTTACGGATGTAAAAACTAAATTACAATATAGCCGTAAAAATTAAAATTCACTCACACTTCTTTCTTTTTATTTCTCTTATTTTTATACGAAAGAATGGAAAAAAATAAAAATAAAATAAAAACTCAAATAAAAATAATCAAAGAAGTCAAAAAATAATTTGTGTGAAAAAGATTAAATACATGATTTTTTAAAAAAAAATTAAAATTATTATTTTTTACTTTTGTAACGATAGGGGTATATGTGAGCCACTTTTGTAACTGTAGTGGTATATATGAGCTATTTTGTAATGGTAGGGGTATATGTGTGCCACTTTTGTAACAAAAGGTATATTAGCTCTAAATGACAAAGTTAAGGGGTATATCAGACCCTTTTCCCTAAAACAAAGGGGTAACTAAGTAAATAGCCCTTAGAAGAAAAATAATTACAAGATTATACCCCATTACTTTCATACCCCCAAAAATAATTACATTCTATACCCCTCCCCTAAACAATGCGCATAATTGATTAAAAAAATCCCTAAGGATCAACTTCAACAACTGCATCAATTTCCCTCACTTCAACAACTGCAGCAATTTCCCTCGATATCTCTCTCTGTAGGCTTCACCTACAACTTTTGAGCTCATCCCTAAAGTTTAACCTCATGTTAAGTTTGGTCAGATGCCTCAATTACTGTTAATTCGGGTGATAGGTGTTGGACTTTTGCCATTTGTTGTGCTTAACTGCAGACAAAAAGATTATACCCAGAATTTTCATGAATGTTTATTAAGAGAGAGTTTTTTCCACGCAATAGAAAGGGCAGGACACCTTTAGAATTTCAAATCATCTAAAAATTGATACTTCTGGAACTATCGACATGAGCTATTCAATTGCGCAAGGATTTCATAATTAACTTAGTAAGGTGATACTAAAAACGTATATATCTACTATATTGGTATCATTAAGGTTTTCTGTTTCATAATTAACTTAGTTAAGTGATACTAAAAGAGTATATAGCTACTATTTTGGTATCATTAATGTTTTCTTGTTTCATAATTAACTTACTAAGTGATACTAAAAGAGTATATTGCTACTATTTTGGTATCATTTAGGTTTTCTTGTTCATAATTAAATCATTAAGTGATACTAAAAGAGTATATAGCTACTATATTGGTATAATTAAGTTTCGTTGTTCATAACTAACTTACTAAGTGATACTAAAAGAGTATATATCTACTATTTTGATATCATTGAGGTTATTTGTTCATAACTAACTTACTAAGTGATACAAAAAAGATATATACCTATTGTTTTGGTATCATTAAGTTTTTTTGTTTCATAATTAACTTAGTAAAGTGATACTAAAAGGGTATATATATACTATATTGGTATCATTAATGTTTTCTGTTTCATAATTAACTTAGTTAAGTGATACTAAAAGAGTATATAGCTACTATTTTGGTATCATTCAGGTTTTCTTGTTTTCATAATTAACTTTCTAATTAAGTGATACTAAAAACGTATATATCTACTATATTGGTATCATATTAAGGTTTTCTATTTCATAATTAACTTAGTTAAGTGATACTAAAAGAGTATATATCTACTATTTTGGTATCATTCAGGTTTTCTTATTTTCATAATTAACTCACTAATTAAGTGATACTAAAAGCGTATATATCTACTATTTTGGTATCATTCAGGTTCTTTTTTTATAATTAACTTACTAAGTGATACTAAAAGAGTCTATAACTACTATTTTTGTATCATTCATGTTTTGTTGTTCATAATTAACTTACTAAGTGATACTAAAGAGTATATAACTACTATATTGGTATCATTAAGTTTCGTTGTTCATAACTAACTTACTAAGTGATACTAAAAGAGTATATATCTACTATTTTGGTATTATTCAGGTTCTTTGTTTTATAATTAACTTATTAAGTGTTACTAAAAGAGTATATATCTACTATTTTGGTATCATTGATGTTCTTTGTTTCATAATGACTCAGAATGATCAGAACTGCTACCAAAATTTTGTTTTTTGTTTTGTTGAGCTGTTCATCACAACCCATCGGTGCCTTCCCTTTCCTCTTCAGATCAGCCATATACAAAGCAAAACAGAGAGAATATCATCTAGGATGAGGAAGAGGAGAATTTGTATGCTATTAATACATTTTAACGTACAGGAAAAATCAACTGAAGAGATGAACAGTAAGATAATTTAATGTGTGATATACAACTGCCTCGTCTACTTTCAATGTACCAAATGGCAAACTAATTCACTTAGAATGGAACACTTCTAAGGGTTCTAATTTTGGGTATAGATATAGTCAAGGTGAGCAACCAAATTCCTTCTTTCTAAACATTCCTCATCCTGGCCTCCGTTGTAGCTCTGTTCTTTATCAACTTGTGTTGATTCCACAACATGATCCTGAAACGTAATAGTAACAAAATTTTAGATCATCGTCTAATGTTTAATCATAAAAAATTATTAAAAAGAAATCTTTAAATCGGCAAAAATTTCATGACAGCTTGATAACTTTGGTTACTTGGTGTTGATCAATGTTGTTGAGGTTGAGGGTGGCCTCGTGAAAAGCTGGGCCAGGGCGAGAAGCATAGGACACGGCGAAACAGAGGAGAAGGGTAATGAAGAAAAAATGGCAGCAGAAAAGATGAGCTTTAATAAGAAATGCCTAAAATGAAGGGGAGGGGGTATGAACTGTAAATATTTATGGGAGAATGGGTATATCAAGAATTAATTTAGATTTGGATATGGACTTGTAAACATTTTAGGTTTGATGGCCCTTTTATGTAGATCTACCTAAATAAAAATTATTCTTTCTTGATTTGTCAAAATGAACAAATAATTAGAGACAATTGAAAAAAGAAAAAATGGACAAATAATTATGAACCGGAAGTATGAAAGAACAAATATTGAATGTTGCCATCATAGATTCGCAGAACTACTTACATGTATCATTGAGTACTAAAGTCAATAGCATTAATTATGTATCTTTTTCTGCAACTCCATTAGAGAGGAGATTTATCTATTATTTTTAGGTTACTGACAGATCTGACAACAACTGAGTTTACCAATATAATTCAATTAATAACAAATTAACGATATTCTACTGTTTAGTTATGGTTTTGGAAACTTATTCACACATTATCATTGTTTGAGGGACTATTTCATGATTTTATTTCATAAACAATGACAATATCCATGATATCACACACCATCCTTAGTGCACCATTAATCATTCATGGTAAAAACAATTAGGTATCGTTTGATAAAAGTGTATTTAGAAGAAATAATGTATACATTAATTTTGTGTACTGATAATTATTTAGTTGGTACATTTTTTCAGCTATTTATTGTGTATTAAGATGTGTACAAATGAAAATCCATGTTGTTATAGTAATGCAAGAGAGCTTAATATATGTATTAGCATGGTCAAAAATTCAATTACTCCACAAAACTTTTTCTATATATTTTCCATCATATTTGTGGATTATATCTTTGTAAATTAATATTGGCTTTAAAAAAATTATACAATACATGTTAATTTTTAATACATCAAATCAAATAATGCATAGAATTAATTTCTGCATAATTAATGTAAATATAACCAAACACAAACATTACTAAATTCTTTGTTTAACACTATTCTTATCAAACGACTCTTTAATACCTTGAAAGATGGTGTTCTAAACGTCTCAAAGCCTAAAGTTTACCTCCACCATTCTAACAAGGCGAACTAGTTAGAGATACCTTTGTACTTAATTTGATTTGTCATCTCGATCTGCATACTCATCACAGTTTTAAGTGAATACTTGAATTTATTAAAATACGATATTTTAAATACCTCTTGACGTGTGTGATACTCACTTACTTAACGTGGATGACTAATCAATATTCATGATAGCGATAAGCTTATGACTCGATCTGTGAATCTTAAAAGCAATTAGAATATTGATTAAATTTCAGGCTTAAATCACATATAGACATATAATTTGATTTTCTATCATGGGATTATAACAGCAAATATAAAAGGGAAGAGAACAAGTAGGTCGATAAATTCAAAATAGTCGAACTTCAATTGAGATGTCAAATATTGACTTGAAAAGCGAAGCAGTAAACGGCGGTGATGCGACGTTTACTTTTAGTAGTCACTACTCACTCTGTAAATAAAAAGTGCTGGCAGCGGCCGTATCTCCACAAAATGCTTATAATTCTGACAGTTATCTTTTCTCCACATTCTCCACGCTCTTTAAACGCGCGTAGTATCAACTCGCGTCTCTACATCACGCGCGTGGGTGTTGCGAGTGAGGAAGGAATTTGAAGCTTATAAACAGGAGGAACAGAATACTGATTGGTTTGGGAAAGGGGGAGTAAAGTTTAGATAAAAGTATAATTTCCCAAAAAAGTTTGGGTTATTTTGGAATAAAATAAAGAGATTGAATATATGTAACAAAGTAGATATTATCTGCAAGAAAGAGCATCACATTTTGTTTTTCAGATGGAAATGGAAAATTTTTAACGTTATTTTCATTGTTCCAGTTTGACTGCCTGAATTTTCACTTTTATTGCCCTGTTTTGTTTTGCCTCCAAAATTGAAAAGAATCAAAAGATAGATACGCATATTGAGCAGTGGGCAGTGGGATTTTGGATTCAAATGAATCCTTTTTAGGGGAAAACCGTAATGTGCAAATAAAGTAAGAAATGTCCTTGTAAAGTATTCATTTGATTTGAAATTATGATCCCAAACCGTATTACAAATGCTACTTATAGGATTTGAGAGTCTGATTTCAAATTAAGAGTATTTGTTTATGATGAAATCCTGACAAAATTTCAACTTAAATCATGATTTTAAATTTCAAATTTTTCAAAAAGTAGGATTTGAACTTTGAAATCATGATTTCAAGATTTTTAATAATTATAAAATTTAATCC
>JAGDQO010002770.1:0-79451 GCA_018342035.1 Solanum appendiculatum
CTAAGGAGAGGAAGTCGTAGCCTACCTATAAGCCGACTGCGCACGCTCCAAATCACATTACCGAAGCTTTCCCCTTCCGCACCGGCCTCAGAATGCTTCCACGCTCCAAAAATAAATTCACAACCTCAACACGGTCATTTTGACACAAAAATTACAAAAATCGGAGACGAACCAATTTTGGAGTAAAAATTGGGAATGTGAGACCCACTTCAATAATTCTGAAATTGACTCCGTGAAGAGGTCCAGAACACCTCCCCGAACTTGTGTTCCAACAAGGAACACAATTCGGGGCTCGGAACCTCCAAAATGAGCTCCATGCAAAATTCAATCATTTAGGCCAAATGAAGAACTTGGATAGCCAACATAACAGCAAAATTACCTCAAACGACGCCTCCCCGACACCTCCCAATCAATCACCCATGAAGCCACAACAATTCCAAACCCACAGGACTTAGAATCACTCAATTTTGTGTTAAAATGAGCTAGAAATTGCCAAAAGAAACTTGCCCTGTCACGACCCAAGGTACCCCCTAGACGTGACATGGCATACAAGACCCCGAAAGGCTTCATACAAGCCACTTAGCATACATACATAAAAGATCATAAAGATTAAGAGTTCAATTAAGAGTTCAAAAGACAAAGTAATATCAAAGCTTTTAAGATAACAGTGGAAGTCTACATCTCATTTCTTAAAGCCAACCTAACATAAGAAAGAGAATAAGGTTTGGGACGTAACCCAATACAATGTCAAAAGAAAGAACATAAAAGTAAGAACAACTAGGCTATGTCCTCGGATGGATGAGGACTCACCAAGTCTTCACTATTCTTCTACTAAGCTCTAGCCATGAGTGGATGGGGAATCGTCATGCCCTACTGTCACGACCCAAGCCTAGGGCCTAGATGTGACCGGCGAATGGGGAACCCGAAGGAACCCCAAACAAGCCTCATAGCGTATCATTACACATCCTTGGTCGCGGAAGCAATTAAATGACCATAAGCGATAAGCATAATCAAGGGAAAAATCGGGACTAAGGGAGCAAGAAAAAAAAAGAAATGATACATAAATACCATAGATGAGTCAAGCTCAAGCATAATACACAACTTGTCCAACACCACCTCTAAACATGAGTACTTAGCGGGGGCCAAGACAAACTACCGGGCTCACCCTCATAGTCAAAACATGACTAGAAAGGAAAAGTTTTATACATAGCAAAAGATCATGAGCAACGACCCCGAAATGGAGGACTCACCAATAACTACTATAGAAAATCGTACTAGCCACGCGGAGGAGGATGGTCAAGCGGTGCTCCGGTCCCTACATGTTGACATCATGTAGGCATAGAGTATGCGTTAGTACATTTGAATGCACTAAGTATATGGGGTGCAATGCAATGCTACATTAGATGGACATCATAGGAAAAATGCATAATCATACCCAATAGATAGCATATTAATGAAATGATATGTATAATGATGCTTACATAAAAATCATATTTAGTGGGACGTAGTACATGTGTGGCGAGTGACCATCAATATAGTATTTCCAAGGCCTACCACCCCCTTGGAGAGGCGAAAGAGGTACACACCCCTCAATATGGTTACACGGGCCTACCACCCCCCGAGCTAGGGACCAAGGTACAAACCCCTCGATATGGTTATACGGGCCTACTACCCCCCGTACTAGGCAACCAAGGTACCAACCCCTCGATACGGTTATACGGGCCTACTACCCCCCTTACTAGGCAACCAAGGTACCAACCCCTCGAGACGGTTATACGGGCCTACTACCCCCCGTACTAGGCAACCAAGGTACCAACCCCTCGATACGGTTATACGGGCCTACTACCCCGTTACTAGGCTTGGTCGACTCACAAACACTTATTTAAAGGGGAAAAATCATATACATGCCGCGCAATTTCATCATCATTTCAGTAATTACATAACCATCCAGATTCATAGGACGTACCTTGGGACCTTCCCTTTTTCCTAAGAATTTCTATAAATGGGCATTTTATCAAACACAAGGTGGGCAAATTGTTCATGTAAAATGAAATCATGTATTTCAAGAATACTAATGTCCAACCAATTCCAAAATCCAATAAATCAAGCCCACCAACAACGAATCATGATAGTATATCAACCTTCATAATTGGATCATGGAAGCATGTAAACCATTAAACTCACATAATAATTCCATTTCATGATAATATGCAAAATGGACCATAATAGGGTGTGGAGTAGTAATTCCATAATTCAAGAGTTCATAAATAATCATAAGGACCCATAAACTTGAAGTAGAAATAGAGGATAAATGGTTGGACTTGTGGAAGGGAAGGTTTCCACAATCAAACCCACATACCTCAACTTTGGAGAATCCTTGATGAAGATTGGAATGGAGAATCGAAGCTTGAGATTGAGTCTTGAATCCGGAATTAGAGCTTGAGATGTTTGAATTTGGTTGAAGATCTTGGTGGAATTTTTGGAGAGGGCTTAGAGAGTGTTTTTTGGAGTTTAGAAAATGACTAAGTATGGGACATATCCCCTTTTTATAAAAAATGACTCCAACCCGCCTCAAAAAAAACAGCTCACTGGAAATTGCAAATCTGCACAGACAGGTTTTACGAAAATGGTCATAACTCCCTCATCCTAACTTGGAATGAGGTGAAACCAAGTGCGTTGGCAAGCTAACTCAAAGAGCTTTAAGGTTAATAGGTTACAGCCCTTCCAGTTCCTTGTGCTTGGCTAAGAGAATGCCCCTTTAAAGTTGACCCTCCAAATCGCAATTTTTGCGATTTTCGAATTTTGATACGGTTGCTCTAAAATTCGGGTTAGACCCATTTCCCACTCAATTTGACCCCACAAATAAGAATATGAAGTCGAATTTCCGAAATCATGCACGGATATTGAGATATATGGAAATTACAATTATAGGTGTTTCCGAAGCACATTTTCGGGCATTTTTTGGGGTCGTTTCAATATCTCCCCCTTGGGAACATTCGTCCCCGAATGTTAAAGAAACGTACATGAGAGACACAAACATGGCAAATTTCAGCCCACATAAGGATGCCACAATGCACTTACACCTTATTTCAAAACCTCAACATAGTTGTAAAACCACAATGAACTTGTCAACTTAAACATGAATGTATGCAATGACATGGGGGCTGAACTTAAGACCTGAGATTTTATAAAGGGCTTAGATCAATACCTTAGGCTCGAGTGGAGTGGAAAAGATAAGGATATCGCCTTTGCATGTCTGCTTTGGCCTCCCAAGTAGCACTTTCAACTTGTTGATTTCTCCAAAGGACTTTAATGGAAGCCACATCTTTGTTTCTCAACCTCTTCACTTGTCTATCTAAAATCTGGACCGGAACCTCTTCATAGGTCAAATTATCTTCAACAACACCCACAACATCAAGAGACACAATGGCATTCGCATCACCCACACACTTCCTCAACATAGACACATGAAATACCGGATGAACCAAATCCATCTCGCTAGGCAATTCCAACTCATAAGCTACCTTGCCAATTCTCCTCATCACCTTATAAGGACCCACGTATCTTGGGCTCAACTTTCCCTTCTTACCAAAATGAACCACACCCTTCATGGGTGTCACCTTCAAATAAACCCAATCACCAACCCGGAATTCAAGAGCCCTTCTCCTCGCATCGGCATAGGACTTTTGGCGACTTTGGGCCATCTTTCAACCTTTCTCTAACATCCTAACCTTCTCAAGGAGCCTGCCATAACTGAGTCTGCGTCCTAACAAGCCACCTCACCAAACCTCAAACCACCCAACCGGTGATCTTACCAACGCCTCCCATAGATGAGCCTCAAAAGGAGCCATACCGATGCTTAGAATGATAGCTATTGTTATAGGCAAACTCAATCAATGGAAGATGATCATCCCAACTACCCTTAAGCTCCAATACACAAGCCCTAAGCATATCCTCAAGTGTTTGGATACTCCTTTCGGCTTGTCCATCCGTTTGCGGGTGAAAGGCATTAGAAAGCTTAGCTCTCGTACCTAGACCCCTTTGAAAAGACTTCCAAAAGTGTGAAGTAAATTGAGTACCACGGTCCGATATGATGGATAGAGGAATCCCATGCAACCTTACCAAGTCATGAATATATAACCTTGCATAATCTTCCGCCCCATATGTTGTCTTTACCGGTAGAAAATGAGCCGATTTTGTCATCCTATCAATCACCACCCAAATAGAATCAAAACCTTTTCTAGTCTTGGGTAAACCAACTACAAAATCCATATTAATTTCTTCCCACTTCCAAGTAGGAATCTCTATGTCTTGGGTTAGACCACCCGGCCTTTGATGTTCGGCCTTGACTTGTTGACAATTATGACAACCGGAGACGAATTTGGCAATGTCCTTCTTCATGCCTCTCCACCAATACACATCCCTCAAATCTCTATACATTTTGGTGGAACCGGGGTGGATGGAGTAGGAAGAATTATGAGCCTCCTCAAGAATTTTCTCCCTCAAACCATCAACACAAGGCACACACAACCTACCTTGGTACCTAAGGGCACCATCTCCCCTTGGGAGAAAACTTCCACCTTGCCCTCTTTCACCAAGGCCTTCAATTCAAACAAGGAAGAATCAAGATCTTGTTTTGCTATCACCTCATCCACCAAGGAAGACCTAGCACCATCAACAACGACCACACCACCATTACCAACCTCTTCCAACCTACCCCCCAACCTAGCCAACCGATGTACCTCCCTAGCCATTTCCCTATCACCAATATCAACATGAGCTAGGCTACCCATAGACACCCTACTCAAAGCATCCGCCACCACATTAGCTTTACCGGGATGATAATGCACACTCATATCATAATCTTTAAGAAATTCTAGCCACCTTCTTTGTCTCAAGTTGAGATCTTTTTGGGTGAAGACATATTGGAGGCTCTTATGATCGGTGAACACATCGACATGTACCCCATACAAATAATGGCGCCAAATCTTTAAAGCAAACACCACCGCGGCTAATTCAAGATCATGCGTAGGATAGTTCTTTTCATGCACTTTGAGTTTTCTAGAAGCATAGGCTATCACCTTACCATTTTGCATTAGGACACAACCCAAGCCAACTCTAGAAGCATCACAATACACAACAAATCCCTCAAGCCCATCCGGTAGTGACAATATAGGAGCGGACACAAGTTTATCTTTCAAGGTTTGAAAACTCCTTTCGCACTCGTCGTCCACTCAAACTTAGCCTTCTTTTGTGTCAACTTAGTCATGGGAGAAGCCAATAGAAGAAAACCCATTCACAAATCTCCAGTAGTAACCCGCTAAGCCCAAGAAGCTCCTAATATCCGACGGGGTCAATGGCCTAGGCCAATTTCTAATCACATCGGTCTTCTTAGGGTCTACCTTAATACCATCCCCCGACACCACATGACCTAGGAAGGCAACCTCCCTCAACCAAAATTCACACTTTTCATACTTGGCATACAACTTCTCTTCTCTTAATCTTTGCAACACAACCCTCAAGTGACCCATATGTTCTTTCCTCGCTATGCGAATAGATTAAAATATCATCAATGAAGACCACAACAAAGGAATCAAGGTAGGGTTTAAAGACCCTATTCATTAGGTCCATGAAGGTAGCCGTGCATTGGTCAACCCAAAGGACATGACCACAAATTCATAATGTCCATACCTAGTCCGGAAGGCTGTCTTGGGAATGTCACCCTCCCTCACCTTCACTTGATGATACCCGGACCGAAGATCAATCTTAGAGAAGTGGCTAGCCCCTTGCAATTGGTCGAACAAGTCATCAATCCTAGGAAGAGGATATTTATTCTTGACGGTGACCCTATTGAGTTGCCGGTAATCCATACACATCCTAAGGGACCCATCTTTCTTCTTCACAAACCCATCTTTCTTCTTCACAAACAACGGTGCACCCCATGGTGATTGGCTAGGCCTAATAAAACCCTTCTCCAACAAGTCCCTCAATTGTTCTTTCAACTCCTTTAACTCCGCCGGGGCCATACGGTAAGGGGGAATAGAAATGGGTTGAGTATCGGGGAGGAGGTCTATGCCAAAATCTATTTCCCTTTCGGGAGGAACATCGGGAAGGTCATTAGGAAAGACATCAAGGAATTCACATTTACGACCGGAACCGACTCTATAAGAAGGGTTTTGGACTCCACATCCCTAACCCTCACAAGGTGATAGAGACACCCCTTAGAGATCAACTTACGGGCTTTAATGCAAGAGATGAATCTACCTTGACTACCACATTTTGGCTTTCCCACTCAAGAATGGGTTCACTTGGGAATTGGAACTTGACCCTACGGGTTCTACAATCAATAGAAGCATAGTATGCATGCAACCAATCCATCCCAAGAACAACATCAAATCGACCATGTTCAATTCAACAAGATCACAAGGCAATATTTTATGCAAGATGCAAATAGGACAATTTCTATAGACCTTCCTAGCAACAATATATGCACCAATAGGAGTAGACACCTTATATGACTCACGCAACAAGTCGGGCTCAACATGAAACTTTTTGGCAACAAAGGGGGTGACAAAAGAAAGAGAGGCACCCGGATCAATTAGTGCATATACATCAAAGTCAAAGATTTTCAACATACCGGTAACGACATCGGGGACTTCATCGACCCCTTGCCTCCCATGCAAAGCATAAAATCGATTGTGCCTTGGGGCACCATCTTGTCGGCCCCCTCTCCCCAAAGGAACCGCATTGGCACCTTGTGGACGGACCTCCTTACCCTTGTTGCGATTTCGGGGACAATCCAGTGCCTTGTGCCCCATTTCCCCACAACTGTAGCAAGCACCGGTATTTCTCAAACACGGGCCACCATGGCCCTTACCACACTTCGGACATACATCACTAGGACCCATACCACCAACACCTTGGGCCCTTGGAACGTCATTGGCAAACCCCCTATGGGGCGCATGAGAAGACCCTTGGCCTTGATGAAATCGGCCTCCCCTTCGACTTTGGAACTTGCCCTCAAAACGGGCCCTCTTGGCCTCATGACCCCTCCTCTTCCTCAACTTCTCCTCCTCCATTTGTTCGGCATAGACCATCAAGCGGGACAAGTCCATGTCACTAATCAACATTGCGGACCGGCATTCTTCACTCACTAGGTCGGACACACCCATCACGAATTTATTCATTCTAGACCGTGAGTCGGCAACCAAGTGTGGAGCATATCTTGAAAGTTGGTTAAACTTGAGGGCATACTCCCTCACACTCATAGATCCTTGTTTTAAATTCATGAACTCCACCAATTTGGCTTCCCTAAGCTCTAGAGGAAAGAATCGATTAAGGAAAGCCGTTTTGAACTCTTCCCAAGGCACCACATAGTTTGCCCCCTTCTCTCTCTTCCATTGGTTGTACCATATTTGGGCCACTCCTTTTAGTTGGTAGGCCGCCAACTCCGCCTTATTTTCTGACCTCACGCCCATGATAGCTAATATCTTGTGGACTTCATCAATGAACTCTTGAGGGTCTTCATCTAACTTAGACCCATAGAATTCTGGGGGATTCATCCGCACGAAGTCTCTCACCCGAGATGCCGGGGTAGGAGCCTGAGGGGCTTGGGTCCCGTGGTTGGCTTGATTAGCCATAGCTTGTGCAAATAAAGTAAGGGCATCCCGAAGATCCCCATTGGTCGATTGTTCCTCGGGTGCGCGGGCTCGTCTTCCTCTTGTATTAGACATGATCTAGCATAGCAAAGAACAACCGTTAGGGAAAGACTTAATTCAACTCTACGGCATGACTTAGAACATGGAGAAGGGAAACATTTCCTAAAACGTCTCATAGCCTCCTACTCATAGTTGTGGTGCACAACACAACCATGAATCGGACTCTAATCAACGCGGTGTATTGGACTCCGAGGATCATTCAACCTAGTGCTCTGATACCAAGCTTGTCACGACCCAAGCCTAGGGCCTAGATGTGACCGGCGAATGGGGAACCCGAAGGAACCCCAAACAAGCCTCATAGCGTATCATTACACATCCTTGGTCGCGGAAGCAATTAAATGACCATAAGCGATAAGCATAATCAAGGGGAAAATCGGGACTAAGGGAGCAAGAAAAAAAAGAAAAAGAAATGATACATAAATACCATAGATGAGTCAAGCTCAAGCATAATACACAACTTGTCCAACACCACCTCTAAACATGAGTACTTAGCGGGGGCCAAGACAAACTACCGGGCTCACCCTCATAGTCAAAACATAACTAGAAAGGAAAAGTTTTATACATAGCAAAAGATCATGAGCAACGTCCCCGAAATGGAGGACTCACCAATAACCACTATAGAAAATCTACTAGCCACGCGGAGGAGGATGGTCAAGCGGTGCTCCGGTCCCTACATGTTGACATCATGTAGGCATAGAGTATGCGTTAGTACATTTGAATGTACTAAGTATATGGGGTGCAATGCAATGCTACATTAGATGGACATCATAGGAAAAATGCATAATCATACCCAATAGATAGCATATTAATGAAATGATATGTATAATGATGCTTACATAAAAATCATATTTAGTGGGACGTAGTACATGTGTGGCGAGTGACCATCAATATAGTATTTCCAAGGCCTACCACCCCCTTGGAGAGGCGAAAGAGGTACAAACCCCTCAATATGGTTACACGGGCCTACCACCCCCCGAGCTAGGGACCAAGGTACAACCCCTCGATATGGTTATACGGGCCTACTACCCCCCGTACTAGGCAACCAAGGTACCAACCCCTCGATACGGTTATACGGGCCTACTACCCCCCGTACTAGGCTCTACGGTCGACTCACAACACTTATTTAGGGAAAATCATATACATGCGTCCATTTCATCATCATTTCAGTAATTACATAACCATCCGACTCATAGGACGTACCTTGGACCTTCCCTTTCCTAAGAATTCTATAAATGGGCATTTATCAAACACAAGGTGGGCAATTGTTCATGTAAATGAAATCATGTATTTCAAGAATACTAAGTCCAACCAATTCCAAAATCCATATAAAATCAGCCCACCAACAACATACATATATATATCAACCTTCATAATTTGATCATGGAAGCATGTAAACCATAAACATCACATAATAATTCCATTTCATGATAATATGCAAAATGGACCATAATAGGGTGTGTAGTAGTAATTCCATAATTCAAGAATTCATAAATAATCATAAGGACCCATAAACTTGAAGTAGAAATAGAGGATAAATGGTTGGACTTGTGGAAAGGAAGGTTTCCACAATCAAACCCACATACCTCAACTTTGGAGAATCCTTGATGAAGATTGGAATGGAGAATCGAAGCTTGAGATTGAGTCTTGAATCCGGAATTAGAGCTTGAGATGTTTGAATTTGGTTGAAGATCTTGGTGGAATTTTTGGAGAGGGCTTAGAGAGTGTTTTTGGAGTTAAGAAAAATGACTAAGTATGGGACATATCCCCTTTTTATAAAAAACGTCTCCAACCCGCCTAAAAAAAACAGCTCACTGGAAATTGCAAATCTGCACAGACAGGTTTTACGAAAATGGTCATAACTCCCTCATCCTAACTTGGAATGAGGTGAAACCAAGTGCGTTGGAAAGCTAACTCAAAGAGCTTTAATTTAATAGGTTACAGCCCTTCCAGTTCCTTGTGTGCTAAGAGATATGCCCCTTTAAAGTTGACCCTCCAAATCGCAATTTTTTGCGATTTTCGAATTTTGATACGGTTGCTCTAAAATTCGGGTTAGACCCATTTCCCACTCAATTTGACCCCACAAATAAGAATATGAAGTCGAATTTCCGAAATCATGCACGGATTTTGAGATATATGGAAATTACAATTATAGGTGTTTCCGAAGCACATTTTCGGGCATTTTTGGGGTCGTTTCACCTACATCAACAAGTAAATGTAGGCAAGAGTATGTGTTAGTACAATCAAGTACCAAGTATGATAGCAATGCACGAAATCATTTAAAACATGCTAAAATAGGACATTTTCATAACATCCAATGACCAAACTAAACATGATAAAGGTTAGAAAACATAAGACATAAACCATGGTCAAAACAAGCTAAACATCTTTACTTCATTTTAGAAACATCATAACACTTTTGTTCATAAGTTGTGGGGAATAGCCTTAACCGACATATAAGACCATGTGAGCTATCAACATGGATTCCGGTGTATAACCCCACACCGATAGGGCCATCCTACTTGCCAAGGTAGGACCCTTTACTTAACATGTAGCTTACGTGGATCCACTAGCTAGTGTCTATGATAGATCATCATTCTATGGTGGCACATAGTTTATGGAACATGGGTAATCGCCACTTGTCCACTAGGTGCTAAGCATAATTCCCACGGATTTACACATAGTTCAATTATCATAAGTAGACATGGGTAGTCGCCTCTTGTCTATCATTAGTCATGAGTTCATTATTAGTAGACATGGGTGATTTCCTCTTGTCTACAATACGGAACATGGGTGATCGCCTCTTATCCCTTCATTAGAATAGCTCCTTAAGAACATGGGTAACCGTGTCTTATTCATTTTAAATTCATAATGAGAGTATTACGTGAGAAACCCTTTCACAACTCAACCATAACATCAACACAACCTATACTTTGGTACTTCAATCTCAAAGCACCCCTTAATTCATCATTTAAGTTCATATGAGACATGTATAATTTCATAAACTACATCTTTACATAGTTCATCATGCTCATAATTTGCAAATCATAGGATTCACATAGCATCATGAGAATTTTTCTTAATTCATGCAATTCAATGCAAACTCACGCTTAGAAAATCATAGATAAGTCAATTTGACGATAATTGAAGGAACCCACATAATAGAGCAAAATCATAGTTTTGATTGAACATGCTTACTTTCATAAAACCATCACTAGGTCATTCATAATCTCATTCATGAAAATTCTTAGCTTAGAAATCATATTTCATGCATGGATTCATAGAGATTTCATAAAATTCATCACTTCATAATTCAACCCACCAATCAAAGTATAGATTTCGAAATTTGGGGAAACAACATGGGTTCATCCAATTTATACATCAAATCATATAAATCATGCTAATTTGTGCACTAAGTTACTTTATCACGCTAGATCGTGCGCTAGGAATCATAAAATTAACAATTGGAAATCATAATTGAAGAACCCATAAGAATTGATCAAAACCCTAAATTAATTTGGGGAATTTGAACCTTGAAAATTGAAGAGGACTAGGAACCCTTTGGAAGAAAGGGCTCCAATGGTGAAAGCTAACATACCTCAACAAAGCCCACAAGAAGTTGTTAGAAACCAATGGCCTTTAATGGAGGATCCTAGCCCTTCTTCTTCCATGAAAATTGAGAGAACTTTTCTAGAGAGAGAAATATTTTAGAGAGGGGAATTTGGGAATGATTTAGAATGCGTAAAATTAGGTTTAGGAAGCTTATATATGGTCTGGGTTAAGAGCATAACCGTCTTTGATTTGGAATTAGATATTTAGGGAAAAGACCAAAAGCCCTTAATTAATAACTGTCGGGACCCACTAACGGTCGGGAACTACGGTTCGTAAGTCGTTCGACGGACAGTCCTGTTTCTTCATCGATTGGTTCGGAGATTTTCAACCTAGGCCTTCCAACGACTACACCCATGTACGACTCGTAAGTCAAACAACGGACCGTACCTGGCAACTGTAGGTCAGGACTTACAGCTTAAAAGTTTGACTAAGTCTGGAGGGGACCTATGAGCCCTACCTACGACTCGATCATTGAATGACGGGCCGTCCTGGCAGGCTGTCGTTGGGGTTCTGAAACTTGACATTTTGAAAACTTTGGCAAGCCACTTACGGTTCCCACCTACGGCCCGTAAGTCAACCGACGAACTGTAGGTGGCTTCCGTCGTTACTAGCAGTAACCTAGTAAATACAAAAAAATTCCACCCTCGAATCTGGGGTATTACATTATCTCTCCCTTTGGAACATTCATTCTCGAATGAAAATAACGACATGACAAGGAGGGTGAGAACAAGAACTAATAACCCAACCTAGAATGCAATCACACAAATGCACATATCCAAGGAGGAAACATCAACTCCAAGCTAAAGCATGTTCAACACATTATTTTATGAAGACTTTATGCAGCTCATATTCAATGCACATAATCATAGAGAAATCAATCAAGTTAACTCATTTCCACAACATTTAGACTCTTCATGAACATGCATAAATGAGGAATCATGAGAATATCTAAGACACATGAGACCAAAAGAATGAACCATGAGGAACTAGGTACCTCAAGCTAGAGTAGGGTCGGAGGGAAAGAGATGAGGATAACGGGACATAATATCGGCCTCGGCCTCCCAAGTAGCACCCTCAACTAATCGATTCCTCCAAAGAACTTTCACCGAAGCAACTTCTTTATTTCTTAACTTTCGTACTTGCCGGTCCAAAATCTCAACCGGGACTTCTTCACAGGAAAGACTATCCTTTATGCCAAGATTCTCCAATGGCACTTTAGTTGTCGGATCGCCAACACATTTCTTCAACAATGAGACATGGAAAATCGGATGCACCGATGTCAAATCATTAGGCAAATCAAGTTCAAAAGCAACCTTACCAACACGTCTCAAAAATCTGATATGGGCCTACATAACGGGGACTTAGCTTCCCTTTCTTCCCAAATCTCATTACACCCTTCATGGGTGAAATTTTCAAGTAAACCCAATCATTTTCATCAAATTCTAAATCTCTCCTTCTAACATCGGCATAGGACTTTTGTCGACTTTGGGCCGTTTTCAACCTTTCTCTAATAAGTCAAACTTTCTCCATAGCCTCATTCACCAACTGGGGTCCTATCAAAGCAACTTCACCAACTTCGAACCAACCTATAGGAGATCTACACCTCCTACCATAGAGAGCTTCAAACGGAGCCATGCCAATGCTAGAATGGTAGCTATTGTTATAAGCAAACTCAATTAAAGGCAAATGGTCATCCCAATTACCCTTGAAATCAATTACACAAGCTCTCAACATATCTTCCAAAGTTTGGATAGTACGCTCCGCTTGCCTATCGGTTTGAGGATGAAAAGCCGTACTAAGCTTAACACGAGTACCAAGACCATTTTGGAAAGATTTCCAAAATTGAGAAGTAAATTGTGCACCACGATCGGAGATAATGGATAAAGTCACTCCATGCAACCTAACCATCTCTCTCAAGTACAACTTAGCATAATCCTCCGCCGAATAAGAAACTTTGACGGGAATGAAATGGGCTGATTTCGTCATACGATCCACAATAACCCAAATCGAATCGTGTTGTCGCCGGGTGCATGGTAAACCAACAATGAAGTCCATAATCACATCTTCCCACTTCCAAGTAGGAATACTAATTTCTTGGGTCAAACCTCCCGGCTTTTGGTGCTCAACTTTCACTTGTTGACAATTACGACATTTAGCCACAAACTCCGCAATATCCTTCTTCATCCCATTCCACCAATAGACCTCCCGCAAATCACGGTACATCTTGGTAGCTCCCGGGTGAATGGAATATCGAGAGCTATGGGCTTCCGATAAAATTTGTCCTTTTAAGTCATCTACATTGGAAACACACAAATGACCTTGATATCGAAGAACACCATCTCCCCCTTGGGAGAAAGCCTCAACGGACTTTTTGAGCACCGCTTCCTTCAACTCGACCAAGTTAGGATCAAGATCTTGTTTAGCCTTCACATCATGCACAGAGGATGATACGTAACCATTATGGACTATAACACCACCTTTAGTGGAATCAACCAACCGAACACCCAAGCGGGCCAACCTATGAACATCGCGAACCAACTCTTTCTTACCATCCTCAATATGAGCAACACTACCCATAGATAACCGACTAAGAGCATCCGCCACCACATTAGCCTTGCCGGGGTGATAGAGGACACTCATGTCATAGTCTTTTAACAACTCAAGCCACCTCCTTTGGCGAAGATTTAGGTATTTTTGTCTAAGCACATATTGCAAAATCTTATGATCGGTGAAGACGTCAACATGTACACCATACAAATAATGCCTCCAAATCATTAAAGCAAACACAACAGCCGCTAATTCTAAATCATGAGTAGGATAGTTCTTTTCATGTACCTTGAGTTGCCTTGAAGCATAAGCAATGACTTTTTCGTTTTGCATAAGAACACATCCTAGCCTAATTCTCGAGGCATCACAATAAGCCACAAAACCATCGGACCCTTTCGATAGAGTCAATTTCGGAGCCGAAGTAAGTCTATCTTTCAACTCTTGAAAACTCTTCTCATATGCTTTGGACCAAGTGAACTTAACCTTCTTTTGAGTCAAAGTCGTCAATGGGGAAGCAATCGAAGAAAACCCTTCAACAAACCTTCTATAATAACCGGCTAGACCCAAGAAACTACGAATATCCTGAGGTGATAGAGGTCTAGGCCAATTTCTAACCACATCCGTCTTCTTAGGATCTATCTCAATACCCTTACCGGAGACAATAAGACCAAGAAAAGCCACGGACCTCAACCAAAACTCACATTTAATAAACTTTGCAAAGAGTTGTTGGTCCTTGAGGACTTGCAAGACAATTCAAATGATCGGCCTGCTCACCCTCACTCCGTGAGTAAATCAAAATATCATCAATAAACACAATCACAAACATATCAAGATATTATCTAAACACCCTATTCATCAAGTTCATAAATGCGGCCGGAGAATTTGTCAACCCAAATGACATCACTAGGAATTCATAATGTCCATACCTAGTCTGGAAAGCCATTTTCGGAATATCATCTTTCTTCACTCTCAATTGGTGATAGCCCGGACGAAGGTCGATCTTAGAGAAATAACTAGCCCCTTGAAGTTGATCAAACAAGTCATCTATTCTTGGAAGAGGATACTTGTTCTTAATAGTAACCTTGTTCAGTTGGCGGTAGTCAATGCACATATGAAATGAACCATCTTTCTTTCTTACAAACAAGACCGGAGCACCCCACGGAGAAATACTTGGTCGGATGAAGCCCTTATCCAACAAGTCTTTCAATTGCTCCTTTAGTTCCTTAAGTTCTGTCAGGGCCATTCTATAAGGAGGAATAGAAATAGGTTGTGTATCCGGTAGAAGGTCAATACCAAAGTTTATTTTCCTTTCGGGAAGAATACCGAGTAAATCATCGGGAAACACTTCCAGAAACTCACTAACAATGGGAATCGACTCAAGAGTAGGGATTTCAGAATCTATTTCCCCTACCCTAACAAGATGGTAAATGCAACCCTTAGAAATCATCTTCCTAGCTTTGAGACAAGAAACAAATTGACCTCTAACCATAGAATCTCCCCCCTTCCACTCTAGGGTAGGCTCATTTGGAAATTGGAACTTGACCATTCAGGTCCTACAATCAACAGAAGCATAACAAGAATGCAACCAATCCATCCCAAGAATGACATCAAAATCTAACATATTAAGCTCTACGAGATCAATATAATTGACTCTATGAGATAAAGAGATGGGGCAATTTCTATAAACTCTTTTAGCCACAATAGATTCACCAATCGGAGTAGAGACATGAAAAGGATTTAGCAACACATCCGGAACAACATCAAATCTCATAGCCACATATGGCGTCACAAAAGACAAGGTAGCACCGGGATCAAGCAAAGCATAAACATCAAAGTGAAAGACTTTCAACATACCGATAACCACATCGGGAGAACCCTCTTGCTCATGACAAACCTGAAGTGCATAAAACCGATTTTGCTTTCGATTTCCACTAGAACTTGATGGATTTTAAGGTTGAGTGTGTCGACGATTATCCCCTTCACTCTTAGCTACCAAGGGGCAATCCCTTATCTTGTGATTTATCTTGCCACAACCAAAGCATGCATTAGAACCAGCTAGACACTTGCCCTCATGCTTCTTTCCACACTTAGTACAAGTAGTCAATGAAGAGGCACCACTATTTCCTCCTTGAGGCTTAGGGTTAGACACCCTATCCTTGTTGGTCTTGGGAGGAGCATTGGAGGAACCTTGACTAGAAAACCGTTGTCGAAATCTAGGATGTCCATGTCCATCGGACCTTGAATGTGAAAAGTTACCATCACCGGTCCTAGCCCTCTTTGTCTCTCTAGACCTTTCCTTGAGCTTTTCCTCCTCTATTTGTTGAGCATACACCATGAGGCGAGAAATATCCATGTCATTGACAAGCATAGCGGTGCGGCACTCTTTAACCAACATTTTGGACACTCCCAAGACAAACTTACTCATTCTTGCCCTAGGATCGGCAACTATGAAGGAGCATATCGGGACAATTGTGTGAATTTCAAAGCATACTCTTTCACACTCATGCTTCCTTGACGAAGGTTGATAAATTCAAGCACCCTTGCCTCTCTCATCTCAAGGGGAAAGAACCTATCAAGGAAAGCAACCTTGAATTTCTCCCAATCAAGAGGACCCTCATTAATCGCCCTCTTACTCTTCCATTGGTTGAACCAAACTTGAGCAACACCCTTAAGTTGATAAGAGGCCAACTCTGCCTTTTCCTCCAATGTTACCCCCATGATCATCAATACCTTGTACACTTCATCTATGAATTGAGAATCTTCCTCCACCTTAGAACCATAGAATTTCGGAGGGTTCATCCTTGTGAAGTCTCTTACCCTAGATGCCGTAGTACCCACATTTGGGTTCATGGGAGCCACAACCTCTCTATTGGGTTGAGTCGTCACGGCTTGGGCCAACACTTGAAAAGCAGCCCTAAACTCCGCATTAGATACTTGTTCGGCCAAAGGGTCGACCGGAACTTGTGGAGCTTGAGGAGGAGCTTGCTGATCCACATTCTCTCCCGCATTTCTTCTAGCATAAGCTCTTCGGGTAGCCATATCCTGAAACGCATAGGATAGGGATTAGGAGAGAGACATATAGAGTTAAACTCTATGGCATGACTTAGGAGTAATGAAAGAAGTGAAGTTTCTTAAACGTCTTATAGCCTCTCATTCATAAATATGGCGCTTCACACTCATGAACAAAACTCTACTCGACGCGACTTGTGAGGCATCCTAGGATCTTCTAAAACCTTGCACTCTGAATACCAAGTTTGTCACGACCCAAGATACCGCCTAGACGTGACATGGCGTACAAGACCCCGAACGGCCTCATACAAGCCACTTAGCATACATACATACAAGATCATAAAGATTAAGAGTTCAAAAGACAATGTCATATCAAAGATTTTAAGAAAATAGCGGAAGTCTACATCTCATGTCTCAAAGCCAACCTAACATAAGAAAGAGATTAAGGTTTGGGACGTAACCCAATACAATGTCAAAAGAAAGAACATAAAAGTAAGAACAACTAGGCTATGTCCTCGGATGGATGATGACTCACCAAGTCTTCACAATTCTTCTACTGAGCTCTAACCACGAGTGGAAGGGGAATCGCCATGCCCTACATCAACAAGTCAATGTAGGCAAGAGTATGCGTTAGTGCAATCAAGTACCAAGTATGATAGCAATGCACAAAATCACTTAAAACATTCTAAAACATGACATTTTCCTAACTGCAATGACCAAACTAAACATGATAAAGGTTAGAAAACATAAGACATAAACCATGGTCAAAGCAAGCTAAACATCTTTACTTCACTTGAGAAACATCATAACAACACTTTTGTTCATTAGTTGTGGGGAATAGCCTTAACCGACATATAAGACCATGTGAGCTATCAACATGGAATCCGGTGTATAACCCCACACCGATAGGGCCATCCTACTTGCCAAGGTAGGACCCTTTACTTAACATGTAGCTTACATGGATCCACTAGCTAGTGTCTATGATATATCATCATTCTATGGTGGCACATAGTTTATGGGACATGGGTAATCGCCACTTGTCCACTAGGTGCTAAGCATAATTCCCACGGATTTAGACATAGTTCAATTATCATAAGTAGACATGGGTAGTCGCCTCTTGTCTATCATTAGTCATGAGTTCATTATTAGTAGACATGGGTGATCGCCTCTTGTCTACATTAGGGAACATGGGTGATCGCCTCTTGTCCCTTCATTAGAATAGCTCCTTAAGAACATGACTAATCGCCTCTTGTTCGTTTTAAATTCATAATGGGAGTATTACGTGAGAAAACCTTTCACAACTCAACCATAACATTAACATAACCTATACTTTGGTACTTCAATCTCAAAGCATCCTTAATTCATCATTTAAGTTCATATGAGACATGTATAATTTCATAAACTTCATCTTTACATAGTTCATCATGCTCATAATTTGTAAATCATAGGGTTCACATAGCTTCATGAGAATTTCTCTTAATTCATGCAATTTAATGCAAACTCATGCTTAGAAAATCATAGATAAGTCAATTTGACGATAATTGAAGGAACCCACATAATAGAGCAAAATCATAGTTTTGATTGAACATGCTTACTTTCATAAAACCATCACTAGGTCATTCATAATCTCATTCATGAAAAGTCTTAGCTTAGGAATCATAATTCATGCATGGATTCATAGAGATTTCATAAAATTCATCACTTCATAATTCAACCCACCAATCAAAGTATAGATTTCGAAATTTGGGGAAATAACATGGGTTCATCCAATTTCTACATCAAATCATATAAATCACGCTAATTCATGCGCTAAGTTACTTTATCACGCTAGATCGTGCGCTAGGAATCATAAAATCAACAATTGGAAATCATAATTGAAAAACCCATAAGAATTGATCAAAACCCTAACTTAATTTGGGGAATTTGAACCTTGAAAATTGAAGAGGACTAGGAACCCATTGGAAGAAAGGGATCCAATGGTGAATGCTAACATACATCAACAAAGCCCACAAGAAGTTGTTAGAAATCAGTGGCCTTTCATGGAGGATCTTAGCCCTTCTTCTTCCTTGAAAATTGAGAGAACTTTTCTAAAGAGAGAAATATTTGAGAGAGGGGAATTTGGGAATGATTTAGAATGCATAAAATTAGGCTTAGGAAGCTTATATAGGGTCTGGGTTAAGAGCATAACCGTCTTTGATTAGGAATTAGATATTTAGGAAAAAGACCAAAAAGCCCTTAATTAATAACTGTCGGGACCCATCGACGGTCGGGACCTACGGTCCGTAAGTCGTCCGACGGACCGTCATGTTCCTTCGTCGATTGGTTCAGATATTGTCAACCTAGGCCTTCCAACGACGACACCCATATATGGCACGTAGGTCAAACAACGGACCGTACATGGCAACCGTAGGTCAGGACTTACAGCTTAAAAATTTGACTAATTCTGGAGGGTACCTACGAGCCCTACCTACGACTCGTTCATTGAACGACAGGCCATCCTGGCAGGCCGTCGTTGGGGTTCTGAAACTTGACATTTTGAAAACTTGGGCAAGCCACTTACGGTTCCCATCTACGGCCCGTAAGTCAACCGACGAATCGTAGGTGGCTTCCGTCGTTACTGGCAGTAACCCAGAAAATTTAAAAAATTCCCACCCTCGAATCTGGGGTATTACATGCCCCCCACTGCTGATTTAAGGACCAAACGGATTTGTCCTTCGCGAATGTGGCCACAGGCTCGTGAACGCAGAGGGAAAGATCCCAGACCTTCGCGAACGTGGAGAGAAGAGAGGCAGACCTCTGCGAACGCGGAGACCTTCCCGCGAACACTGAGAAGAGAGGGGCAGAGCTCCGTGAACGTGAAGAAGAATGAGACTTGCAACATCAGCTGTTGCATCAGCTGATCCTTGGACGTTGCCAAGTCTCCAACGGGGTGCTCGGGATTCAATTGGGACTCGTGTGCCCAAACGAGATATGCTAACACACCAAATTCGTCATTCCGGACTCAATGGGAAAGCCTCTTTTCCTTTCCATTCCTTTATCAACCATCCTATGTTGGGATATGATACACCCTTTAAGAAAAATTAGTGTACGTACCCGTGCGTTACGCAGATATTTTAAAATTTAATAGTTTTTTTTTAATTTAAAAATAACTAATATGAATTATTATTGAGTAACAAAAGTGCAAGTGTAATCATATATAATATTCCGACTTTATATAAACACTTGATTATGATAAAATTTCACCCTAATTTATGTGTAGTAGGATATATTCTTCAAAGACACCAAACATTATTCTAACTACTTCTCCTTTTTCTTGTATAATTAAGATTATTAGCATATGTGACGTGTGTTGAATTATTATGCTAATTAATTAAATTTTAAATTCATAAATCAATATTCTAAAACCTAGTATTAAAATTAATGGCTCTACTTTTTAGCTAAAATCTGAACATAATTTGCAAAGTATGTTACAAGCTCTTTAATAGACTCTTTTCTAGTCCCAATCCTATAAAATAAGACAATTGTTTTAGATCATTTCCAACCCAACACCAAATTTTACATAAATTCCTATTTGGTGTAAAATTTGGTGTTTTAGTGCTCTAACCCAACATCAATTCTTACACTATTTTAGTGTGTGAATAGTGTTACACCAAATTGGGTGTAACACTATTCATCAATACCAAATCTTTTTTGATTATTTTATTATTATTTGTACTATATAAAACTTTTTAAAATATGATAAAAAATAATAATGTAATATTAAAAAGAGAGAAGAATATAAATAGAATATTCTTTTTAGTCTAAAATTTAGTGTAGTGGATAGGAGATGGTTTACACTAAAATAGTGTTGACACAATTTTAGTATAAAATTTGATTTTATGGGTTGGAGATGCCCTTAATCAAATGTAATTTCATAAAATAAGAATGCATTAAAAATGATTTCAGAGACCAATAAAAAATATCATAATTAAATTAATATATACCACATAAAGATAAACTATTTTCAGTGCAAAGAACCGGTCATATTCTATTTCAATAATGTACTATAAGTCTTTTCTTTTATTTTATGGTAAGCAAAGATTAAATGAAGTGGGGGAGAAATAAAAGGGTAGGCTATACGTACATTAGATGTTTTGTTATTTGTTAGTATTTTTTTAATTAATAAGTTTCATTATTTTTTGAAAAAATCTACATACTAGTAATATATAACTACCCGTTTTTGAAGCAATGATTTTAAAATTAATTTTTTAAAAAAAATTAAAAATTCGAGGATTATTTTGTGATGACATACAACACTATTTTGCAAATTATAGATTTGTAATATTATAAATGTATTTTTTTTTTAAATGATATTTCAAAAAACATTTGTGGTGATGACCTGCTTTTTTTCTTGTAAATAAAAATTTATAATCTTTATTATTTTTTAACAAACTTAAAATTCGAGAATTATTTTTGTGATAACATGTGGCACTATTTTGCAAAATAGAAATTTGTAATATTATAAATGTTTTTAAAAATATATATATATATAGTTAAGTTTTGAGATATTGGGGCAGGTGTTATCTTAACCCAGCAGTAGTTAGGCAATATGGTGAGGAATTTTAGGAATGATTTAGGTCAATTGAATTTTTTTTCCATTTGATATGTTTTTTATTTTAATTTTACCTACAGATTTTTAACTATACCTTTATTAATATTTTCTTCTTATTATTATTTCCGTTAATTGTTTGTTTTATTTTTTGTCATGACATTTTTTAATTTATTTTCTGATACAAATAAATCAGTCAAGTGACTTGATATTAGGCTGTTATTTGGGAGGAAATAATCATTCTTAAAGTCAATTTTTCTCTAAATTAATCATTACTAAATATAATAATATTTTTGCTTAAAGTAGAGTGAATAAATATGAGAAAAGTTAAGCTTACGTACCCTATCAGATATATATATTTGAGTCTTAAAAATAAATGATATGCAAAAGAGACACTATAGCACTTTCTTAAACTATGTCAAAAAATTGCAAGAGATATTTTATTATAATAATGCTAAAGAAAGATAAATTTTTTTGATGAAAGACACATGAGATATTCCATGTATTATGTATGGTACTATTTAGTACTATATTTGGTAGAAATTTTGGGCATAAGTATAATTAATCCATGGATTAGTTATACACCCTACAGGTATTATAGGATATACTACTAATATCTTCCTTTTGTAATATTAGTAATACATAGGATTTAATATCATGAGATTAATCTATGTAAAGACAAAAATCTCCTTCAAATCATTTTAATAATTTTGTTTATTTTCTTGATTTTATTTTTATATTTGTACTAGTAAATTTATTTAAATAAATTACCTTACAAAATTTATTATTTAGAGAGAATTGTTTGTTGCTAAATAAATGTAATACAAATCAATACAATATTTGACATGTGAGTTGTTTAACATTTACTAATTGAAAAGGCAAATATATCACCACATGACGTTTGTGATTTTAATTAAATATATTATTTGTTGATATAAATGTGGTTTCTAATTATTTGTATTTTGAACAATTTATAAAATTGCATACATATTAAAACTACAACTTGCAATTTTTATGTGTAAATGTAGATGATTTATTCGATTTTACTATTGTTTACCGTCTTTTCGATTTTAAAAGTAGATGATCTATCTTTTTTAAATTGAAAATTGGCGTTTTGTGAGTGATTAATTTATTAAGATGACAATTATTTACCCTCAAATAATTCAAATGAGAAAACATGACAACAAAATTGTTCTTCTCCTAGCTTAAAAGGCCATAAAAAAATAGTATTGTCCTGCAATTATCTGCCTTAATCCGATTACCCGAAAGAGAAAAACTCATAATAATTCAAGAGTATAGTTGGAAAGAATCTTTTTGTAGAGTTTTAATCCAAACACAAGATGAGGTGTGAAGCAATAAACCAAACACAAGAAAAAAAATATACTCTGCATTACTAATCCCTCCACTACTAATCCCTACGTTACTAATCCTATCGTTATTATTTTTGTACCAAACGACCCCGTTGCTAAGGTCATTCCTTAAAATGTTGATGCAACTTTATACAAAAGAAACTAAAATTAACTTTGAAGCTCTAAATACCATACAATTTGAATGATTTTTTGTGATGTTTTTTTTTTCTTTTTGGAGAACGAAAAAAAGTAAGTAAAACTCTACTTAAATATAAAAGTCTTCTATTTACACAATAATTACGCCAAATTGTTTTTTAGAGAATTGGTATCTTAAACCTCTTGTCGATACGAACCTTAAATATCTACCTATAATAAAAAAAATCAAGCTTTTCATAATATTACGATGTACACATAGTAATTGCTTTTTATTTAAATAAAAAATAGAGTTTACATCTATTCTATGTCAACCCAAAATATGCATTACATTAAAGACTACTTTCACTATAACCCTTTTGATTATTCCTAAATTATTCTTCACGAAAATATAAATTAGTTAAGAACCCTATTAAAAGAATGATAAATACAATAAAAAGTTTCATCAATTTTCTTATGCAATTATGGAAAAGATGGTGACTAGGGGTGTACAAAATCGAACTGAAAATCCAATCAAATCGTAAACCGAGTCAAATAAAAAAACTGATTAATGGTTTGGTATTGAAAAAAATATTTTATTAATATAAAACACAAATATAATTTTAACTGAATTATATACATTCAAATGTTAAAAAACAAACAGTCTTAATCATTTAGTGTTTAGATCTAGAGATAACATCTTAATCATTCATACGTGCATTCAGATTCAGATGTCTTAATCTTAATAAAAACAAATGTGGCCTAAATCCTTCTTCATAAAATAAACCTATACCAAAAATAAATTTATCACAAGTAAATATCCTTTTATTAAATTGTATTTGTTTGCTATCATCAAAATTAATATGTGACACCCTGGATATTTTCTTTAGAGGATTGATATCTTAAAGCTCTTGTCGATACGAGCCTTAAACATCTGCCTATAATAAAAAAAAATAAAGCATTTCATAATTTTACGATGTACACATAGTAATTGCTTTTTATTTATATAAAAATAGAGTTTACATCTATTCTATTTCTACCCAAAATATGCATTACATTAATTATGTTACATCTTCTAGTTTATCGTTTAACCTCTACTAAGATAACATAAAATCTTAGATAACTTCAACAAAAAACTAAGAACATTTCCTAAAAAAATATCTAATAAAAAAATATCATAATTATTTATTATTTATTACTTATTATTACTATTACTATTATTATTATTATTATTATTATTATTTATTATAATTATTATTAAAAACATTTGTATTAAAATTTAAATTTTAGATCTTTATCTTTTAAAACTAATTAACTTCTCAATTCAAAATCTAAAAAAATTCTATAAAAGACTTTAAAAAGAATTAAAAAGAAGATTATTATTATTATTATTATTATTATTATTATTACTACTATTACTATTACTATTACTATTACTATTACTATTACTATTACTATTACTATTACCGGATGACAGGATCTATGTTTGTCGGGCGATAGTCCGCCATAATGACTTAGATCTAGCAATCGAAGTACCCGTACTTAGGGTATACAACCGAAATACAAGAGAATTTTCTTCTAGTTTTGATGACTGTATATAACGGGTCAAATACCATTTTACCCAAGCAAGGGGTCTGTCAAGATCATAATACATACTCAAGTTGAGCCCATGTGTCTAGCGATTCTAACCGGGAAAACATTGCCCTTTTTTTTCTCCATTTTTAACGGGACTTACAATCAACCGGCTAGCTAGACGGAGCCACTAAGGCAAAGCCAACAAGAGTAATACTAAGATCTGACTGTACCACCATCTCGAAACCAAGTCAAAACAACTGGACAGAAAATTCCTTCATACTTAGATTGAGTCTAGATTATCTTCATGGTTAATATGCGCAAGTAGTTAGATATTCAACATAGATATGAAATAACTTAGCCGGACATGGTCTTGGCTAGAAGAGATAGAGAGTATAAAAAGAAAACAAAATTAATACCTTATAAGGCCAAGATCCACCAGATGCCTTCAAAGTTGAAGATTTTATATTTTTAGAATATGTTTACAAGAGAGCTTTACAAGAGAGAGAAATGAAACTTGGAAAATAAAAGCTTGCCTCTAACTAAACAAAATGAACCTATTTATAGAAAAATAGGAAAACTTTATCTACAATAAAGTGGACCTCCTTATCTGGGACCTGAAACAGTATATCTACTGTATACACAGTGTATCTACTGTGTAGCTGGGTCCCTGGCAGCTTTACTGTTTGTCTTTGCCTTTAATGGACCTGATCAAATCCTCCGCTCTTTTTAAGGCGCCTTCTGATATATCCTCATCTTCCTCAATAGGGTGAGAAAAACCCCCAATGTCATCATTGCTAGCCTCACTTCTCATGGAAGTGTCCGATTTCTCGTATTAGTTGATGGATTGAAGTAAATTTCGTTTTACTTCTTCCAATAACATTCTATCATTTTATTTTTATTGCCTTCCTAAAAAGATACTTTCCTTGCGATATGTCTAACCGAACTTTCATCCATAGTTTCTTTTGCCGGAATCTCCGAGTATTCTTGAATTTTTGCTTCAATAGAATCTAGATGATCTTGTCCAAATATAATTTTTGTCTTGGGATCCTTTTTCATCAATTTATCCCAGAAATTATTATAGAATACCCTATATAAGCAGGGAATTTGTTCCTCAGTGAATTCTAGTTCAGGTGTCCATTTATGAATCCAAGGAATTGAAAATTCAATTAAAAAAAATATATAATCGATTATGTCAAGGTAGCAGATATGATCTGCATGGTATAACTCATTCAGCTGTGGGGATACCTTTAGCCATTCTTTGTATAACTTTAAGAAGGGGTCTGGAAAAATCTTAGTAGTTGGACCGTGGTATGACCACCAATTAAGAAACCAATTTGGAAAATCCTGATCAAAAACTTTAGCACATCCTTTTATAAACCATTTGTGCATGTGTTTATCATTATTATAATAAAGCACTTTATCAAAGGCTTTAACATAATCCCAATATGTAAAATTCATACGAGATTTGTTAAGGCTTATCTGCCTTTCATTCATGGTGGCTATTCCCCAATCTTCAACAGATATAATCTATTTTATTATAATTTTTGAAAAGTTATAAACACTTTCATTTCCATTTAGGCTAACTCCAGAGAAATGCTAAAATTCGGCGCTACCTGTTTCTTTAAGAATAGTTTCATAATATGATCGGGTTTTGTATGACTCACCTGGGTAATATAGACCATTTATCAAATACCTTTGGAATATCTTCCAAAGTTCTTCTTTTCTCTGAATCTCAGAGTTTTCTACAAGAAATATCATTTCTTTTTTCGTTCCCTTTTCATAGGACTTGATATCATCATTGTCCTCTTTGGTAATTGAAGCAAAAGTATCACCTTGCTTTTGAGCATTTAACTATGCCTGTAATTGCTCATATAATGGGCTACCTTCTGGAATATCTTCCAAATGGATTGACGAACTTCCCGAAGATTGAGGTATCTTCGCATTTATCAAACTCTTACTGCCTCTTTGTATAACAGGAGAATTTGAAGCAGAACCATATGATGATCCTTGTGACGATTGCTGTGGGGATGATCTTCCCACTCGTGCTCTTCCTCGCCCCCTGACCCATGGAGGATTCATCCTACAGACGTAACAATCTTTGTTATTCAGATAAATAATCATAAATAGTTAAATCTCTTATTTCTTGTCCTATATCAAGAACTTCTTCAACAATAAAAATTCTTTCTTGATGTTCTATGACTTTATCCATGATAATTTCTGAAATGTCTCTAGGCAAAGGTATAACCTTTAAGATTATAATCAAAGTTTTTTCTTCTAAAAATGTTCGTAATACGACATTATAAAAGATATTCTCTCGATAAGAAGTCTGGCAAGGAATTATCAACTCCCTTTTTATAAAGAATTTCAAAAACAAAAGGGGTCAATTGCGCTTGCCACCTTACAAATATTATTTTTGATGTATCATGCTTAAAATCTTTATTAAACATAAATTTTACTGATTGAGTGTCAGTTTTTATTAAGAACTTTTGATTATATTAATCGTCTTGAAATTTTAAGACACATTTGACAATTGTCAACATTTCATGAGCCACAATAGCATATTTCTTCTGGGCTTCAGTCCATTTTTCTGAATGAAATCTTCTTAGATATTCACATTTATCATGAGGATTTATTTGCTTTAATATTCCTCCATAACCAATGTTAGACGCATCTGTCTCAATAATCTTTTGCCAAGCAGGGTTAGCTAGAGTTAAACAAGGCAAAGCATTAACACGTTGTTTTATATTTTTAACTAGAGCAGTATGACTGCTAGTCCAAGGTTCTTTAATACCTTTCTTTAGCCTGTCATAAAGAGGTGCTAACTCACGAGATAAATTTTTATAAAATGGGGAAATATAATTCAAGCTTCCCAAGAATCTCTGCAATTTAGTTTTGTCAGTAATAACATTAGGAAATTTTGATGCAAATTCAATTGCTCGCTGGATAGGCGTAACCTTTCCTTGACAAATATGATGCCCTAAAAACCTAACTTCAGTTTTGAATAAACTCATTTTTGGTTTGGATATAACTAAATCATTTTGTATCACAATCTTTTTGAAAATATCCAAATGCTTAATATGCATTTGAAATGATTTAGAATAAATTAAGATATCATCAATATAAACAATAATGAATTCTAAATATGGGTTAAAAATATCATTCATGATTTTCTGAAATTCAGAAGGGGCATTTTTCAAACCAAATGGCATAACATTCCATTCATATTGCCCAAAAGGAACATTGAAAGCAGTTCTATAAGAATATTCTTTAAATATTTGAATCTGCCAATAACCTGATTTTAAATCGAATTTAGAGAAAATATTTGCATCATATAATCTGGCTATTAAATCTCTTTTGTTAGGGATAGGATATCTTATCCTTTTTAAATATTTATTTAAAGGTTTATAGTTTATAACTAATCTGGGAATACCCCGCTCCTTTTCAGCAGCATTATTAACATAAAAAGTTGTGCACGACCAAGGAGATTTAGAAGGTTTAATTAACCCTCTCTGTAATAAATTATCAATTTCTTTTTTGCAGATTTCTACCAGTTTCGAATTCATCTGGCAGGGCCGAGACTTAGTAGGATTATCATCCTCAGAAAAGTTTTCTTCATATGGAAGAGTCACGATATGCTTTTTTCTATCCCAAAAAACACTAGGATGATCAGCACAAATATCAATAGTAATTTGTTAAGTAATTAATTTAATTTTTTCTTGAACTTTTGTATATTTAAGAGTATCCAAAATATTCATGCTAAAACACTCCAGTTGTTGTGAATCAACATGTTTTTGATTCATATCAATTAAAGCACTAATTTCTTTTGACACAGGGTCAGTGACAAAAGTATAACTTATCTTTCTACCATTAATACCTGCAGAAAATCCTTTAGCATCAATGTGAGTAAAAGGATAAATAGCATTAATGAAAGGGGTTCCTAGTATAATTGGAGGGTATAACTGATTTTTTACCAAGAAAAAGAAATGCGGAATGCAAACTTTGTTTTGGCAAATACGCGTATTAGGCAGTTTATACTTTATATGTAAAGCATGTCCGGATGCAGCTTTAACCACATGCGTAGATTTTTGAAAATATTTTGTGGGAACAAGTCCCTCTTGAATGCAGCTAACATCAGCTCTGCTGTCTATTATAGCAATATCAGTTATCGAAAAATTATTATCAATTAAAATAGTGCATTTCACATACCACTTATGAGCAGTTATAACCTGCATCATTCCAAGAAACGAATCATTTTTAGGATTAAAATCTGATGGTTCCTTGTTATGAACAACACCTTTTCCTTTATCATTAGATGACTCAGTTAAAGAATTCTGTTTCTCAACCTGAGTTATCCTATGATCGCAAATCATTTGATTTTGGTTAAGAGATTTAATCTCTCTTTTTAAATTTTCAATTTCATATTTTAAATCATCGAAAGAAGAATCTCTCGACGGAGTATTTTTATTATTAAGGCGGTTATTAACTTCCATAAGAGAATAAGGAGCCTGGTATTCAAAGCTTCTGATTTTTTCAAAAGATTTTGAAGAACTTGATCCAGAATTATTTGCTAGATCAATAATTTGTTCTCGAAGCTTGTTATCAGTTACTTCTTTCAAAAGTTCTATCACATTATCAGATGTAATAATTTGAACATTCAAATCTTGAAATTGCGATTGTAATTAAAAAAATTCATCATTTTCGCAACCACAAGTATCACCTTTGCAAGTTCTACAAGAATTATCATAAACCTTTTCTTCATCAGGAAAATCGAGTAAATCTACTTCAACTTCTGATTCAGCAGATGAATCATAATCGGATTCAGAACCAGAAGTATATAACAATCCATAGATCTTGTCATGAAGATCCTCTTCTAGTTCTAAAGCTTTGAGCTTTTCGAGTTTGCAGTTTGGTGCTATGTGACCAAATTTTCCACATCTATAGCACTTGATTTCTGCAAGATCCTTTTTAGATCTATTTTTAACAAATCTCTTAGATTTACGGTAGCTTTTCCTAGCTTTCCGTTCTTCTTTAGATCTTCTTCGAGATCTCTTTTTCTTATAAGGACTATCAGAGGATGGGTATTTATGATACTTATCCTTCTTCTTTTTACTATGACCAGAGATTTCTGGTAGACCAAACTGTGCACAAAAATCTCCCAATTGATTTTTCTCTTTAAGCTTATCCATTTTAAGTTGTCTTGACAGTCTTAATTCATTACACAAGTTCAATCCTTCTTGTGTACAAACTCCTATCAGTTTGCCATAAGTATACTCTATGGATTTCTACCAAATTCCCTCTTAGAGCCTTTCTGATCCTTTCTGCAAATAAGGAAGGAAGGCTATCTATAAACTTTGATTTCCAGTATTGTAACTTATTCTCGGGTAATTCCATAACCCGACTCATAAAAGTGTCTTTATACCATCTAAATTCACCCAAAGTCCTGCATCTAAGACCATTAAGTAATGTACGAACAGTCTCGTACTGGTTGGTGAATCTACCATTAAAATGTTCCAATATGGTAAGAACAAGTGTATATACCGCATATTCTCTGTTTGCAACTAAAGCCATACCAAGGTTATCAATACCTTCTTCTGGTGCTCTAGCGTTTATAACCATTGCCTTTTCCTCCCTAGACAAGTATTTGTCCCACAAGCCTCGGAGTTGACCAGTAAAACCTGCAACTATCATTTTGCAAATATTCCTATCTGTATTTTGCACAATCCTACAGATAGTAGCATACATAAGCATGAGATGAACCGGGATAGTAAGCTGTCTATCCGTTAGACCATCAAGGTTCCATTCATAAATTTCAGACCTGCTGTATGACGTATTGGTTTGATTCCAATCTCGTTCCTCGATTAAAACATCTTGAGGAGTAGGTCGAGGATAATAGTAAGTTTGCATGCTAGGTTTATTAGCATACCCACTATTTCCTTTAAAAAATTCTTTGAGTTTATTAAACTCTGATGAAATCTAATTTTTGTGATCAAAAGTAGTTTCAATCTTTTTAGCCAAATCTTCAGAAAGATTTATTGGTTTTAAACTCAATCCTGAAAACTTTTGATTTAGTTTTGAAAACTTTTTATCAAGAAGTTCTTCCAAATCATTTAAAGATTTAAATTTAAAACCCTGAATCTCAGGAGGCCGTTGAATATGAGCAAGAGCAATAGGAGCATCTGAACTACCTTTTGAAGTAGAGGCAACATTAGATGTCTTTTTGTTGATACTCATTTCTTTTATCAAAGAAGTTAATTCATCAAATATTTTATCAAGCAAACTTATATGTTCCCCCAAAACTTTAACATAAAGACTCAAGTAATTATTTTGAGAAATAAGTTTATTTATTTCAGCTATGCTTATAACAGCAACATCATTTTCAATAAATCTTTGAAAAGCCTCAAAAGTAATACCAGTGTTATTAGGTAAAACAAAAGATGATTGAGGAGGGTAAATGGCTTTATTAATATTTCCACTCCAATCTTTATAAGATCTTTCCAAAACATTTATATATAAAGGAAGATAAGTGGTTATAAACCAAGGAACAAAATACATAATTTGGTTATGCAACGCACAAGTTTCATAAAACTCTTGAGAAATATTATGAAGATCCTCTTTACTATAAGTATTAAACAACCAAGTTTTAAACTGGTTCCATTTTTTGTTAAAAAATTCTTTTTGAATATAATTTATTGCCTGGGAACCAAGACTAAAATCAATTTGGTGTGAAAACATTTAAGTTTTATCGGGGTCGAATCCCATCTCGAATTCAGTAGGTAAATCACTTATTTGAGAAGTAGTGAGAATATCTCCCTGAGTATTTACCACCTGCACAATGTTAGTTTGAGGATCGACTTTAATCGCCTCAATATAATTAACTTTTTCTACAGGTTTTATAGTAGAAAGAGTATGAAGAGAAGCTGCACGATTTCGAGCTAATTTATAAATAGGTTCAATAGGAGAGATATGATGCATGGAAGCCAACAATCTTCGATCAGAGAAAGAATGTCTTGAAAAAAATAAAATATTGATCATCAAATCTACTACCTGAATTATTATCAAATTGTATACTTATTCTCCCGTCGGGATTCTGAGAAATATGAGAACAATCCGTGTTGCTGACTTCATTAGTCAATTGTTCAGGGGCTATGACCGAATTTAATGTCCAAGTAGTTGGGAAATCAATTTCATCCCACAAAATTGTTCTTCTTGTGGTCATTTTTGATTTTGAAAAATTAGTTTCCATAATCACCGTCTGTTGAGAGGTGTCATATAATGGTAGATTCACCAACCAGTACGAGACTGTTCGTACATTACTTAATGGTCTTAGATGCAGGACTTAGGGTGAATTTAGGTGGTATAAGACACTTTTATGAGTCGAGTTATGGAATTACCCGAGAATAAGTTACAATACTGGAAAGCAAAGTTTATAGATGGCCTTCCTTCCTTATTTGCCGAAAGGGTCAGAAAGGCTCTAAGAGGGAATTTGGTAGAAATCCCTTATGGTGAGTATACTTATGGCAAACTGATAGGAGTTTGTACACAAGAAGGACTGAACTTGTGTAATGAATTAAGACTGTCAAGACAGCTTAAAATGGATAAGCTTAAAGAGAAAAATCAATTGGGAGATTTTAGTGCTCAGTTTGGTCTACCAGAAATCTATTGAGACAGATGCGTCTAACATTGGTTATGGAGAAATATTAAAGCAAATAAATCCCCATGATAAATGTGAATATCTGATAAGATTTCATTCAGGTAAATGGACTGAAGCCCAAAAGAAATATGCTACTGTGGCTCATGAAATGTTGACAATTGTCAAATGTGTCTTAAAATTTCAAGACGATTTATATAATAAAAAGTTCTTAATAAAAACTGACGCTCAATCAGTAAAATTTATGTTTAATAAAGATTTTGCAAGACCCCTTCTTAAAGTTATACAAAGAATGGCTAAAGGTATCCCCACAGCTGAACGAGTTATATCATGCAGATCATATCTACTACCTTGACAGAACATAATTAAAACCATGCGTTTTAACATTTAATGTCAAAGCATCAAGAATATTCACATCAGAAAGAGATAGTTGCAAATTTGGTTGAGTATTGAAATAAATGGGACCATATGCAACTGTAGATTCTATCAAACCTATCAATGTTTGTCGGAAATTATAATTTTGCGCATCTCGCAAAGCTGCCATAAAAGTTTCCTGTAACCCTTTAAGAGTAAGAGGTTTAAATGCAATCTGCACCATGCCAATATGCATAAAATTGAACTGATTCTTGTATAAACTAATATCGCGCTCATTTAACAAAAGAATAGTCTGTTCAGAAGAATTTAAAGCAATAGATTGCTCAGTAGTTTTTATCAGCTGTTTAGAAGATAATTTATCAAACCATCCATGATCATACACAGTTTTAATAGAGACTCTAGAAATAGTCCATTTGTTTAACAAATCTAAGTCTTGATGTATATCTACCTCTTGCAACCTAGTACTTAATACTCGGAGATTCCGGCAAAAGAAACTATCGATGAAAGTTCGATTAGACATATCGCAAGTAAAATATCTTTTCAGGAAGGCAATAAAAATAAAATGATAGAAAGTTATTTGGAAGAAGTAAAACGAAATTTACCTAGTTCAGGTGTCCATTTATGAATCCAAGGAATTGAAAATTCAATAAAAAAAATATATATGATCGATTTTGTCAAGGTAGCAGATATGATCAGCATGGTATACCTCGTTCAGCTGTGGGGATACCTTTAGCCATTCTTTGTATAACTTTAAGAAGGGGTCTGTCAAAATCTTAGTAGTTGGACCGTGGTATGACCACCAATTAAGAAACCAATTTGGAATATCCTGATTAAAAACTTTAGCACATACTTTTATAAACCATGTGTGCTTGTGTTTATTATTATTATAATAAAGCACTTTATCAAAGGATTGAACATAATCTCAATATGTAAAATTCATACGAGATTTGTTAAGGCTTATCTGCCTTTCATTCATGGTGGCTATTCCCCAATCTTCAACAGATATAATCTGTTTTATTATAATTTTTGAAAAGTTATAAACACTTTCATTTCCATTTAGGCTAACTCAAGAGAAATGCTGAAATTCGACGCTACGTGTTTCTTTAAGAATAGTTTCATAATATGATCGGGTTTTGTATGACTCACCCGGGTAATATAGACCATTTATCAAATACCTTTGGAATATCTTCCAAGGTTCTTCCTTTCTCTGAATCTCATAATTTTCTAAAAGAAATATCATTTCTTTTTTCATTCCCTTTTCATAGGACTTGATATCATCATTGTCCTCTTTGGTAATTGAAGCAAAAGTATCACTTTGCTTTTGAGCATTTAAGTATGCCTGTAATTGCTCATATAATGGGCTACCTTCTGGAATATCTTCCAAATGGATTGACGAACTTCCCGAAGATTGAGGTATCTTCGCATTTATCAAACTCTTACTGCCTCTTTGTATAACAGGAGAATTTGAAGCAGAACCATATGATGATCCTTGTGATGATTGCTGTGGGGATGATCTTCCCCCTCGTGCTCTTCCTCGTCCCCTGACCCAGGGAGGGTTCATCCTACAGACGTAACAATCTTTGTTATTCAGATAAATAATCATAAATAGTTAAATCTCTTATTTCTTGTCCTATATCAAGAACTTCTTCAACAATAAAAATTCTTTCTTGATGTTCTATGACTTTATCCATGATAATTTCTGAAATGTCTCTAGGCAAAGGTATAACCTTTAAGAATATAATCAAAGTTTTTTCTCCTAAGAAATGTTCGTAATACGACATTATAAAAGATATTCTCTCGATAAGAAGTTTGGCAAGGAATTATCAACTCCCTTTTTATAAAGAATTTAAAAATCAAAAGGGGCCAATTGCGCTTGCCACCTTACAAATATTATTTTTGATGCATCATGCTTAAAATCTTTATTAAACATAAATTTTACTGATTGAGCGTCAGTTTTTATTAAGAACTTTTGATTATATAAATCGTCTTGAAATTTTAAGACACATTTGACAATTGTCAACATTTCATGAGCCACAATAGCATATTTCTTCTGGGCTTCAGTCCATTTTTCTGAATGAAATCTTATTAGATATTCACATTTATCATGGGGATTTATTTGCTTTAATATTCCTCCATAACCAATGTCAGACGCATCTGTCTCAATAATCTTTTGCCAAGCAGGATTAACTAGAGTTAAACAAGGCAAAGCATTAACACATTATTTTATATTTTTAATTAGAGCAGTATGACTGCTAGTCCAAGTTTCTTTATAACCTTTCTTTAGCCTGTCATAAAAAGGTGCAAACTCACGAGATAAAAATTTTAGGTAGTAGTAGTAGTAGTAGTGGTAGTGGTAGTGGTAGTGGTAGTGGTAGTGGTAGTGGTAGTGGTAGTGGTAGTAGTGGTAGTGGTAGTGGTAGTGGTAGTGGTAGTGGTAGTAACAATAATAGTAATAACAGTAATAATAATAATAATAATAATAATAATAATAATAATAATTATTATTATTATTATTATTATTATGGAAAAGATGGTGACTAGGAGTGTACAAAATCGAATCGAAAACCCAATCAAACCACAAATCGAGTCAAATAAAAAAAATTCGATCAATGGTTTGGTTTGACTTGAGTTGGTATTGTAAAAAATATTTTATTAATATAAACCCGCAAATATAATTTTAACTGAATTATATACATTCAAATATTAAAAAGCAAACAATCTTAATCATTCATTGTTCAGATCTTGACACAACATCGTAATCATTCAGACGTACATTCAGATTTAAACGTCTTAATTTTAATAAAAACAAATGAGACCTAAATCCTTCTTCATCAAATAAACATATACCAAAAAATAATTTATCACAAGTACACGTCCTATTATTAAATTGTGTTGGTTTGTTATCATCAAAATCAATATGTGAAATCATGAACATAACTTTTTTATCCCCAATAAAGACTACTCTCACCTTAGGTTGGATATTCTCATGCCTAATCTTATTTCTCCTATTATGCACACATATCCATCTCTACATTCTTATTTTCGCAACTTACATCTTCTAAAGATGAAATTCTTATATGACCAATACCTTGTCCCATACAACAAAGTTGGTTTGACATCACTCTAATAATTTCTATAATTTTAGTAAATATTAAATTGTGAAGTCACAATTTTTAGAGTGCAATACGTGTTAAAAATTGTGAGGTGAAATCGATTAAAGTTAAATAAGATATTTAATTGATGGAGTAAGAAAATAGTATTGGACTGGTGGACGTGGTTAACAACTCCAATCAGTAGGCACATGAAGTGTTTTTAGTTTGTTTACGTTTCATTTTCACATGCAATTTGTAATTTTGTGTATGGTTGCGCCTGAGATGAATTAAATAAAAAGAGAAAAAAACGAATTTGCGAAAACTCGTGAGGAAGAGACAAGTTAGTGACCTAATCTGTCCTGACTTGGCTGTGATTTAAATAAGCGACAAATAAGGACAGAACGTGGGGAAGTCCTTGTTTTTCTGATGACTTGTTCATAACAAATTTCCAAAAGTACCCTCAGACGTGGCATACCGTAATTGCTCTATTGACAATGCCACATAAAAATAAATAAATAAATAAAAAAGACGACAAACCTACCTATGTGAGTGAGTGAGTCTCTTACGTTTTCTCTAACCCCTCAATCTACGTGAGGGGCGAATTAGTGTTTATATATAAGTAGGATACCAATATATAATTCATCTCTTCTATTCTACTACTACTACTAGGTAAAACCCAAGCAGCCAGCAGAAACATACAACTTACAGTATTCAACAGCGGGGTTCACGACTCGCCGCATTACGCCTTTATTCTTTTGTTTTCTTAATCCTTTCACAATGGATTCTGCTGATCCTGCTCGAGCATTTGTTAAGGACGTCAAACGAATCATTATTAAGGTACTCACGAATTCTGATTTCGAATTTTTCTATGGTTACCCAATTCTCTGTTCAGTCAGAGGGTGTCTATTCATTATGACTCGTTTTCCTTTGCTAGATTGGAAAAAAGAGTGTAATTTCCTTTTCTTTTATAGATTAGTTACTCACCTATTATATTTTGATAAATATGGTTTATGGGCCAACCTGCCCGGGTAACTATGCCCACTAAGGCTTAGTCAAATGTTAAAAAAATCATCTAACATTTTTTTTCTCTTTTTAGATGTACCATCTTTTGTCCTTTACTTTTTCTTTTTCTTAATCTCTAATGTTAATACGTATAATTGTCTTGTAATAATGTAAAGGTTGGAACTGCCGTCGTGACCCGAGGTGATGGAAGATTAGCACTTGGAAGAATGGGATCACTGTGTGAGCAGGTGAATCTTATGCTTGCTCAATTTCCACTATATGGATTAAATAGTCATGTTACTATGTTTGCTCACAAACTACTTACAGATTCGGGAACTTACCACTCAAGGCTTTGAAGTTATTTTGGTGACCTCAGGTGCTGTTGGTGTTGGCCGTCAGCGGCTTCGATATAGGAAGCTCATTAACAGCAGGTTTCTGCTTTGTTCTGGCTGACTAAAACATGTGCTCTTTGCATTCTAAATTCCTACTCAAATAGCTGTAAACCCTTTTGCCTTCAATGGAACTTTTGGCATCATTAAAAAGTATGTGTATGGCTCATCTTATGGGTGAATGAGGACCTCTTACAAAAGAGCTAACATTTATAGACTAGTTTATTTCATGGATGATCATCTTTGCCTGTTGCATTAACAAACTTCTGGTCATCTTTGCCTATTGTATTAAAAATGTTGTGATGATAAAAAACAGTATCGCGTTAGCTGCCTAATTTATGGACAAAACACTACAAGAGTAGTCACCAGAATGTTTTACATCTAATTTTGTGTGTTATTAAATATTATCATTGTTTGCAAGAAGAAAAAGGTAATATTTTACATTTTGGCATTTATGAAATACTACTTTAAAATATCAAGTATGTCTAATTCAATCTGGCATTTTTCAAACACAATTTTTCTATGTACTAAATAGCTAATTTCCTGTGTATAACGTCCCACGGCTTCCAGTTGAACCTGAAAGGAGTTCATTGTGAAAATTGCCTTAGGCATATTCCATGTCGGGCCTGCTAATCAGTAAAGTCTAGTTTGTTGAGGTCTAGGTTTCCTCGAAAGTATATTTACTAATCTTTGGAAGGTCTCTATATTTTCAGCTTTGCGGATCTTCAAAAGCCTCAAGGTGATCTTGATGGCAAGGCTTGTGCGGCTGTAGGTCAGAATGGTCTCATGGCTCTGTATGATACGTTGTTCAGTCAGGTAAAAGCTTCGTTTTTTGAACTTCTGTGTATATTTCTATTGTCTAATACCTCATTTTGTTTGTCCGAGTCATTCCTTTCTTTGCTCAAGGATTGTATGGTGACCTTCCCACTTTGTTTCTAACCTTTATACAGTTGGATGTAACCTCAGCGCAGCTTATGGTGACTGATAATGACTTTAGAGATCCAGACTTCAGGAGACAACTCAATGAAACTGTTAACTCATTGCTCTGTCTAAAAGTTGTACCTATATTTAATGAGAACGATGCTATCAGCACGCGGAAAGCTCCTTATGAGGTATCATTTCTCTTGTTTTTATACTGTACTTGCTGTAGCTGGTGCTTCCTGTAAGAGTTCCTTCGCTAATAGTTCAATAATTATGTTTATGAAAATAAAACAGGCTTGCTAACTTATGTATAAGACCGACCAACCAAGAGTGCAACTCATAGAGAAATGTTTTTGCAACTGTTTCAAATATGGATCCTTTGGAACCTGCTTGATCATTGATATGTCTGAGACCATGAGTTACATATGTTCTCTTTATTTGGATGTTGTTTTTTAACTTCATTATTCACGTGAACCCTTCTATTAAATTGGTTTCTTTTAAATTATGGTCCAAAATATCATGTTGATTTTATTTGATCTTCAGCTTTTTTTTTTTCGCGTGATCTGATTTTGAACTTTTAGCTAGTAACCATTGATAATGTCTAGTTTTTTCATTTTTGTTTCTTCCTAGGTTCATGTTTGTCTTAATAATGACAGTTTTAGCTCTCCTTGCAGGATTCTTCTGGAATCTTTTGGGACAATGACAGTTTGGCAGCTCTATTGGCTTTGGAGCTAAAAGCTGATCTTCTTGTTTTATTGAGTGATGTAGAAGGTCTTTACACTGGTCCTCCAACCGATCCACAGTCAGAGCTAATTCATACATACGTTAAGGAGAAGCATGAGGGATTGATTACTTTTGGAGACAAGTCTAGAGTTGGAAGAGGGGGTATGACTGCCAAGGTAAAAGCTGCAGTGTATGCAGCTTATGCTGGCATTCCCGTTGTGATAACTAGGTATGATACTAGTACTTACAAAACTCTGACATTGTGAACTCTATGTACATTAGTTTAACTTTTAGCTTTCAATAGGGGTATATTAGCTTGCACATTTCAGTGGTAGCTGTTATGTTGTTTTATGGATATGCATTGATCGATCCCAAATTCATGATCCAAAGTTGTAGTTTGATGATAGAAAGCTCTAAAATTTCTCTTTTGGTCAAGCAGAGGTGTTTAAGAAGTTCTACAGTATTGCTAACTTCTGCTTGATGCATCAACAAATGGCTGCATTAATTGCTAATAAGTTGGACCGAATTCCCCCTTGCAATTTTACCATGGAAAAGGTGATGCTGCCATCAAATCAGACGGATCTAGGATTTTAATTTAATGGCTTCAAAGTATTTTTTGAAAATCCTAGAAAAGCATAGATATTAACTTTTGAACCTATATTTTCTTTTTAGTTTTCTTTATCAAAAAAGTATACACAAGTGCAATCCCACAAGTGTGCGGTCTTGGAGGGGGGAGTAGGATGTCCGCAGACCTTAACCCCCTAACTCTTCTCATATAAGTACTACAAGTCTACAACACACGGCTACCTACTACTCCTTTATACTAATCCTTGACCTCCAAACCTTCGTATCTAGGGTCATGCCCTCAGTAAACCGATCATGTCCTATCTAATCACCTTCCCCAGTTCATTTTGGGCCTACCTCTACCTCAATTACAACTTGCTATATCCAAACTCATACACCTTCTTATTGGTTCCTCCGCGCACATCTTCTTCACATGGCCGAACCACCTCATCTTCGCTTCCCTCATTTTGTTCATAGTACTGTCTCTCCTAGAATGCCCATATATCCATCTGAATATCCTCATCTCCACTAGCTTCATCTTCCTGACGTGTCCGTAGTATCCAGAATTTGCTGATTATAAAAGTGGTAAAAGCACCTCCTCATCCCGTGAAACCATCAGTCGGTACTTTCTAGTTCCAACTTTGCAGTCCCTGGGTAGATATTTATCTACTACTTTGATTTTGCAAGTCTGATCCTAAGTTTTGGGAGTGATAGAGTTGAGAGTAAATTTGTTTGCCATACGAGCTCATCTATATATATTTCTATTGTCTAAGCCAAACATGACGTTCTATTGAACCTATATTATAGATCCGCCTTTGCATCAAGCCTCACAAAGATTAGCTAGTAATTTAACAAATTTATGAAGAGCTTTATCTGATTACTTTAATAGGCCTAATGAGTTTTCAAAGGTGAGCAGAACAAGATTCTTGTTATCACATGAGTCGTTCAGTTTAAAATGAACACAAATCAGTTACTGATGGAAGCATATTGCATTTAGCAAAGCATTGCTCTTCAATCTATTCATGTAATGTTGTGGTTGCACACCACTTGTGTTGCTCCCTATATGTCAACTCTTGTTGATTGGCTCTCTCCTTTTCTCTCTGTGGTTCAAGTGGCTTTGCCAACAATAATATCATTAAAGCACTAGATGGAGAACGTGTTGGCACTCTCTTTCATCGTGAAGCCATTAAATGGGCATCAACAGGAGATTTTGATGCTCGAGAGATGGCAGTTTCTGCGAGGGAATGTGCCAGGCGGCTTCAGGTATTATATCTAGAGGACATCTAAATATAATAAATTGCAGCAGAGCTGCATGGATGTGGCTACTAACTATTTCTTCCTTTTAACTTCAGACCCTCTCTTCTCAAGAAAGGAGTAAAATTTTGCTAGATATAGCTGATGCACTGGAAGCAAAAGAAGAAGAAATCCTGGCTGAAAATGAAGCTGATGTGGCTGCTGCTCAACAAGCTGGATATGAGAATTCTTTGATATCTCGGTTAGCTTTGAAACCAGGAAAAGTAAGACATTGCTCACTTATGGTAGATAGTGTCGTGTAAATAATTTTCACTGCATGATCAAATACTTATTTGAGTACTCTTGCTGAAACTAATTATAGATTTCAAGTCTTGCAAACTCAGTCCGTGTGCTTGCTAACATGGATGAGCCAGTTGGCCGCATTTTAAAGAGAACGGAGGTAAGAATCTTGCTTTTCGGGCACTACCTCGTGACTTTGAACATTATCTCTTTGACTTGCAAAATGACGAGGTGAATAAACCAGATATCAATATTTGTACACGAAGATTGCTTTTATTGAGATTAGGAACAAAGATCAGATCTTTTGAAATAGCTTCGTATGAAATAACTTTCTGAAGCCTTGGACAATGTAGTGGATCAGACAATATAGTGGATAGGCTAATAGATGTGTCAGAGAGTGGGTGAAGAGAGTGTATCTTTATCTTTTTCCCTTAGAGCAGAAATTCCGCAACCAAAAGACTAGCCAGTGTATTTGTAACACATAGTATCTGCCCCATTCTTCAATCTATCCCATTTTCTTTATCGAGTACTTCATGAATGGAATCCAGGCAGTGGCTTTCATGCACTTGAAGCTCATTTTGGTTGCTTAAAGGCAGCCTAAAAGTAGCTATGAATAATATTAGTGAATAACTAAATTTTCCTTTGTCCTCTGGGTCTTTGTCACTAGTTGTATACCTGAAAAAGCAAACAATGTTGTTTTATGGAAAATCAAATGGCGTAGACAACTATTTTTTACTCTATTGTATCTTTAACCATAGAAAAGCTTGGCCAAGTTGGAATTTTAGGGAATGCTGATAAAGAGCATCCATTTATGACTCGGAAATTTGATCACTGATTTGTCTTTGAATTCATTCTTGGATGTAATCTTGATTTCTGGAATGTTATAACCTTATCCAGCTTGCTGATGGAATCATATTGGAGAAAACATCATCTCCATTGGGTGTTCTCCTGATTATATTTGAATCACGACCTGATGCACTGGTACAGGTAAGCAGGGCTGCAAAATATTTTCCTTTTTTTTTATCCGAAAGTTCTACTGCATTCCAGTTACATGTCTCCCTTATAGAGTAGTTCTTTTTTAAATTACAAAAACCTATCAAAAAGAAAAATAAAAGCAGAGTGGTTGGATTTCCATGGTACTTGTGCAGCAGTTTATCTTTTTCTTAATGCCAGGGGGGTGAGGTTATGGTCCATTTTATATTGGAGCCAATACATGCTTGAATCGTCTATTCTTGGTTTATTTCTTCACGAGTTCACAAACCCTTGTACACTATTTTGTGGAGCAGATAGCTTCTCTCACAGTCCGAAGTGGGAATGGCCTCTTGTTGAAAGGAGGGAAGGAGGCTAAAAGATCAAATGCAATTTTACACAAGGTTCAATTGAGAATATAATGTCTTCTCAGACCATTTTTCCATGGTGTTCCAACTTCCACTTGATGTACAGCTTTTCACCTATTCCACTTTCCTTTTCTGGTTTCCTCCTTTTATATCAGGTGATTACTTCATCCATTCCTCCAACTGTTGGTGAAAGACTTATTGGGTTAGTGACTTCTAGAGAAGAGATCCCTGAATTGCTTAAGGTATATTTTTATAAATCGAATGGAAGTGTACATGAGATGTGAGTTTGGCTCTGATCTTTTTTTCCCTCTGCCCAGCTTGATGATGTGATTGATCTTGTTATTCCAAGAGGTAGCAATAAACTTGTTTCTCAAATTAAAGCTGCAACAAAAATTCCTGTTCTTGGCCATGCTGGTAATTTATATCTTATCACAATCATCTATAACTTTTACATGCTATATGCACAATTTGCTTCTTTGATAGCAAGTGTGCTAAGATGGTGAAGCTGCTTCATTTTCTTCCAGATGGTATTTGCCATGTTTTCATTGATAAGTCTGTTGACTTGGATATGGCCAAACGTATTGTGTTGGATGCAAAAACAGATTACCCAGCAGCCTGCAATGCAATGGTAACTTGTAATTCTTTGTCCTAATACAATTTCCAGTATCAATCATGTAAGATACATCTTTAACATCATTTGCTTAATTACTTTTTTTTTTTTTAAAGGAAACGCTTCTCGTTCATAAGGATCTGGTGCAAACAGGAGGTCTTAATGACCTGATTCTGGAACTTCAAGAAAAAGGTGAGGCTTCTTCTGCAGACTTCTTGTACATTTTAAGCTTCTAAATGAGCTCTATTTGACTGCTTCGTTTTAGTCAAGTAAAAAAGCATCTAAAGGTAAGTGTGGTAGTGACATGGTCTCTTGATGGTTATTCTATAACTAGTTACGTCTTCATTTTTCTTTTTCTACTTTAAGTGGCTGTTATAATTAAATCTCATCTATAAAGTGTGTTTATAGAACGTGCATTGTGTCATCTGATTTGTTGGTTCAGTGTGATTTGAGCATTCTTCTAATTTCCTTGTTTAGACCTTTATTTTGTGGATACAAAACCAATCCATCCTTTGTCATGCCTCTCAGAGCCCTTTGCATCATTTGTCACTTTATTTATTTTCTAATGTTAGTTCAAGGCACCTCTTGGTCCATTTTGTATTTCAAAGTGCTTCTCATTGTTGTAATTTTCTATGTAGTTTCATGTCATCTTTGGTTTTTTTTTTTTTGTATTTCAACTTCTAGCTTAGGATGATCAACTCATCCCATCCCAAATTAGTTGGAGATATTCATGATTTCCATTCATTCATGTACAGTCAAATATACGAATTCTGTGTTTCTACTCTGATTAATATAATGAACAGTCTGCTATACAAATCCTCTTTATCTACTCTGATTTATTTAGGTTAATTTCATTCCAATGCCTAGTAATTTAACTTTTTTGGCAAATTAGGGTTTCTGTAAAACTAGAGATCCTCTAAATCTCACTGTAAAATTAAGGATTCCCAAAATACTTCGAATTTGTACATATGTTTATGGCTATCATCTGTCTGTCCAACTTTCACCAACATGACATGAAATTTATATATTACAGAATTTGCTATTTTTTGTTATTAATTAGAATTTTCTTCGCAGTTTATTTGACATCTTTGAAGGATTTTGATAATTATACTTTTGTACTCTTGCATTCTCAGTTGAAACTGTAAACTGGAGTTATAGTGTTTTTTTCCTAGAAGTATTTTTTCAGATAATGGTATTTTTCCTTTAAATATTTAGCTGTAAATTGCTAGGGATCCTATAGATTTTGACCACATACAAGCATGAATTCAAGCTATATCTTTCACCAGCATACAAGTAGGTCATGTGTCATAGAAATGAGTTCATGGTAAAAAACACTCTTGAACTATCACTTCCACAAGTTTCATACCCCAATTATCAGTTGTTCATTTTTCCTTCCTTAACTATTACCATCTAGGTATTAAAACACACCTCGAATTTGTCTAGGCCAACTATCAGCTGTTCCCTTTTCGTACCTGAACCTATCTACTTAACTAGGTGTGTTTTAATACATAGATGGTGATAGGTAAGGTAGGAAAAGGGAACAATTTATAGTTAGGGTGTGAAGCTCGTGAAAAAGTCATAGTTCAGGTTTGTTTTTTACCATTATCTCTTTAAATATACCAAATGTTAGGCTTTTTGTCCAATTGTTTTGCCTGAAAGCACATTTAGTAGATGTGAAGATATGTAAAAGGATGTTTGCATCATTTGCAGGTGTTTCTTTGTTTGGTGGACCTAAAGCAAGCTCGGTGCTTAATATTCCTGAAGCAAATTCCTTCCATCATGAATATGGTGCACTGGCTTGCACTGTGGAAATTGTTGAAGATGTGAATACTGCAATAGAGCACATACATCGTCATGGAAGGCAAGTTACATTTCTCATAACTACTCAATTTTAAGGATGTTGTATGTCATTTTCAATGTATTTTATTTGAATCTCTCTTTTATGCGAATTGCAAAATGCTTATGTGTACCTCACTCGTTGACAGTGCTCACACTGATAGCATAATTACTGAAGACAAAGAAGTTGCTGAACTGTTTTTGCGTCAAGTTGACAGGTAGACATACATGCCACTGCCTACTTTATTTCGATATTGCTCTGTATGTTTTTCGTTCAACCTCCTGCACACGTAGTTTCTTGAAACATTATGTACTAAGACCTCCAGGATTGCACATGTTTCCAAGACCATACATATTGCTACTCATGACAGCTGCTAATGTGAAACATTTTAAATAATATTTGATCATCTTAATGTAATGTTCACTTTTCAGTGCTGCTGTACTTCATAATGCAAGCACAAGATTTAGTGATGGGTTCCGCTTTGGACTTGGTGCAGAGGTATAAAATTGATCTGTAGATCTATATTGTATGCTGCCTGCTATCTTTGTTTCACAGTGCAACATAACATTCTTTATGGCTGAATAGGTGGGGATTAGTACAAGTCGCATTCATGCTCGTGGTCCAGTTGGAGTTGAGGGATTGCTGACAACTAGATGGTATCATCTATTAACTCTCTGAATATGAGTCAAATGACTTCTATATATTTCTGGCAATTATGCTGCATTAAATACAAGTTATCTTGGAACTCCACATGAGACATTGCCTTGAGGGGTAAAACATTGTGTGCTAATGCTCTTTGCAATGATGTCCTTTCAGTTAGACCCCTAGTCCTACAGAATGTCTTCCATCTTTTCTGCACATGCAGCAACCTCGTGGTAATCTTATTTTACTAGAAATAAATAGTCAGTTGGCATTTTCAAAATTGTTTCTTCCAGTTCCCTAAAATAACCAGTTGGGATTTTGAGCGCCACATTTTTTATTAGTTCTTGATAGCATTTCTCCCTGATTGTTTGGCTGCTTGTTTGTATTACTATAAATCTTATGATTCGTTCATTCATTCCTTTGTGATAGCATGACTTTTGAAGGATATTTAGTCCAAAGAAATAGGTCTGATAATATAGCTATTTGAGTTAATAGTTAGGTGGTTTTAGTAGTTTTCTAGGAACATGGAGAAGCAAAATTATAGTTTCTGCTTTAGTGTAGTACGATTTTGGAAGCCAAACTGACATTACAATTTTCTGCTTTTAACACATAAGAAGATGCTGTAACTTTTTGGTTTGCACTTTGAAATGAAATGAAATTCAAAACACTGACGTAGTGGTACAACCTTTTTATTTTGTAGGCTTGCAAGGGGATCTGGACAAGTTGTTGATGGTGATAAAAAAATTGTATACACTCACAAAAACCTTAATCTGGAGGCTTGAGAGTAAATGTATGCAAGTATTATTATTATTATCCTCTTTGGATCTGGGAATGTGTTGTATACACTTGGATTTGGTAAAAGCGCATTTTGATGCTTATCCTGGGATTTTCAAGTGTTTCAGCTGTGGATATTGATTTATAATGGCAAGAAAAGAGGAACCAGGGGCAGGTGGACAACTTACTGCTAGGTGAAATAATTTTTGTAATTAGCAGAGGTTAATGAAGTTGGTTTAGTACGTGGTTGCTCTAGTAGCTGCCAAATTTGTCTTATTAAGAGCTTTCGATTAGTTATTATTAAAACTTCGAATTCTGTACCCCAACAATAAAAACGTTAAATTTCATTATGTTAATGAAATTTAATACTGGTTCTTTATGGTATTCTGTTCATCTTTCAAATTTCCATCTTCTAAACTCAACTTAGAGTTAATTTATAAGAAAAATTTGACAAAATGTTCACTGAGCCAAAATTCTGTGTCTAAAATAATCTATTTTATTACAAAAATTAAAATGGCCCTTTTGACCACACTTCTTGCGAGTGAAGTGCATTTATGTTGGTGTCGATTAACATGCATGGATCCATTGTCTCGGTGGAAGGCCAATTGAGACTTTCATTATCTCTTCTTTTTTGCTCTTACAATAGTTCACACACTTCCCCTATAAATTGAAATTTTTAGTTGGTTAATGGGCCACACTTTCAAATGCAGGGGTTGTTTGAACATATTAAAAGTAAAAATTGTAATAATAATCATAAATATGAATTTGACCTGCCGCAAATGTGAATTCTAGATTAAAAAATTAAAACATGTAAATTGTTCCAATTGCATGTTAAATTATTAAACCACGAGTTGGTTGGTAATAAGTCATTGCCACTTTGAAATTAAATTTCAAATCATTATCAATTGTCGGTAAAAAAAGGAGCTCATATCTAAAATTTGGGATCGCTTATAGGAGAATTGAGTTGGTCTGTATTGAAAAAAATTTAGCTCGTTGACGAAGATTTCACTCCTCAAATCCCTCAATGGATAGACACCCAATGTCCTAAGGGCCCTAGGGAAGCAACATATTATTTGTATTTACCATACGTATAAGTATGACAATCGTGGAGCTTTGACAAATTTATATAAACTATAGTGATGAAATAGGCCCAATTACTTAAATAATATATTATATAGCATTAATTGCGAGTTTTAATACAAGTTTTACTTTTACCAAAAATAGTTGTACTTTTCTTATCCAAAATAGCAAAAAAAGAATAAATACACCTTTTCTTCATTTCTCTCTCTCTCTCTCCGTCTTCTCTTTTCTTCTGTCTTTCTCTCTCTCTCCTCCTTCTCTTTTCTTCTGTCTTTCTCTCCCCCCTCTCTCTTTCTTAAATTTCAATTATTCTATGTTTGGTGAAGACTACCATTTTTTTTGTTAAAGATATGAAAATATAAAGATTTTTTTACATCATTAATAAAATAAATAAATATAAATAACAATTGTAATATATTTTGAGTTCAATACATTATACATATTATAGACATTTTTCAATGCACATGGTGGATATATAACTAATATATTTTTAATACAATAAAATATTTTAACATCGTTAATAAGAAAAAAATATAAAAAATAATTATAATACCTTTTAAATTCAATATATGATACATATTATAGGCATGTTGTAATGCACTTGGTGAGTATATAACTAAAACGTTTTTAATACAAATGTATTTTAAGTATTATGTGTGAATTTCAAATATTCCAGTACAACTTAAATTAATTTTATGTTGTTAGAAATGTATTATATTTGTTAAAATAATAATAATAATCGAATACATAATAATGTATAATATTGAATTCGAATTGTATTACAACTATCGTTTATATTCTATACACTTTTAATACAACTTTTCAAAAATGCACCTCTTCTTCTCCGGTGATTCACCACCACCTGACCACCATCAGTCTATCAGTAGCTCAAGACAATCCCAAAATAAATCACCACATAGTCCACGTGCAACCACCAAACTCCCTTTTCCCTATTTTTCGATCCAAACATCACCACCAGATCTGAACGCCAGAGAGGTTTTTTCGGTCAGATCTACACATTGATTTTCATGAAGCTTATCGGAACAACAAACACCATCGGACTTCTGTTCAGATTTAACAACACCACCGATTTTATAATATACACTTCTACTTAAGCAATGACCATAGAAGCTAGAATCTTCTTTGGTTCTAATTCTTATAAATTGAAAAATAAAATAAAAAATAACATAAAAGAGAAAGGAGAGTAGGGATTAGACATCGTCGATTTTCATGAAGTTCACCGGAGCTCCTAATTTTTTGTTAAAATTTGGTGATTTTTCAATTCGGTTATTGTGGTGTTTGTTGTTGTTTGGTCTATTTGGTGGTGGAGTGGAGGTGAGAACAAAAAATAAAAGTGGGGGTGATTGTTATTCATTGTTTTGTTCGTCGGAGAAGCAATCTCCGGTGAGGTTGGCCGGAGAAGGAAAAAGATGAGGGGTTGGAGGAGTAGGGAGATCAGGGGTTGGAGGAGAAGGAGAGAGATGAGGGAAATAATATGTAATTTCAAAGTATAGTTAGGCTATAGACTATAATAAAAAAAAGTACCCCTGAAAAGAGTAATCATTAATCTAAAAGAATTCATTAAAGTAAAAATTCCAACAAAATACCAATATAAATAGGTCCAAAACTTATGTACATGACTTAGCCATAGAGGCCACATTTATTAAGAGACAAGATGCATCTAAACTTTATATATTAATTTACAAAGCCTCTATAAAATAGATAACCTCAGTTTAGGTTGGGACAGGACTCCATCTTATCCTTAACTACTAATAGTAAAAAAATAGATGCCACAGATTCGATAAAGTCCCGACTCAATCAGGAGCTCACTAATAGTAGTTGGTATCATATGATTCTACATGGGAGGTTTACTAGCTGGAGTACCTGTGCCTACAACATGAAATGCAACGTCTCCCACGAGGGACGTCAGTAGGAAAGAGAACTTAATATCTAAGGCATAAGGTAAGCATATGTAAACAAGGGCTCAAATAAAACCAAGTATCAATATATAAATGTATAATAAGGATGAAAGATCACTTTACTTAGTCTTGTGGGATCATGTGTATTACATTCTTTTCTTTACTCTTCTTTGCTTATAATATTTGCAAGACATGTGATACAAATGACCAACTGATCAGTGGTAGAAGAGGATGACCCATGCTAGACATTTTAACCCCACATAATGATATCCTCATAAATATACAAATTGTGATCGATCCATGCTAGAATTTTTCCCTGGGCTACCACCCTTATACACAAATTGGGATCGACCCATCTAGGCTTTTCCCCCTAGGCTACCACTCATAAATATACATATTGCTTGACATAGTTTCTTTAATCTTTGAGATTATTATTTTTCATGATCATGACATTATTGAGCTTTGGAACTCTAGGCTAGTAGTATAGATATGTGAACAACATACTTGAGATAGTAACCATGACATGAAAACCAAATGTAACATCACTGTGATACTTAGGAGCTCATATGACTCCATGAACCTTATTTAACTTAGAGGAGAACTCATGAAACTTGTTGTTGAGAGAACTTTTTTTCACACTGTTACTTGGAAGAGTAAAAATGTAGATCTAATAGTAAACACATACTTAAGTCTTTCAGAAACAACTTCTCTACCTCTACAAAATAGTGGTAATGTCAACGCTCTATCCTCCCTAGACCTTACTTAGTGGGATTTCACTAAGTAAGTTGTTGTTGTTGTATATTGAAGTACTTTGACATATGAAGCAATGGAGAAAATACCGTTAGTTACATTGGAGATCGTACATTGTCACTACGTGCCCTTTACAAGGAAGAGCAAGATTTCATGCCAAAGAATATGAAATCAAATAGCCTTACATACCTTGCTTTACAACTTAGATATTGCAATGAATTAACCTTTTTCCTTTTAGATCATTAATCTACAATAAAATAAGTAATAAAACTAGTATTAATAGCTAATCAACACTTTTGAGCTACTTAATCTCACCAAAACAACAACGTAACCGGACCGTGAACCTGTAATTTATCAAATCAAGGGTGTTCTTTCACCCCTTTTCCTCTAATTATATCTATATACTAGATGACCTTATAAGGTCCCCAAAATTCCACGGGCTTCATAACATATGCAAAATAGTATACAAAAGTGTGATTGGCAGTAACGTCATGCAACACTCAATTAAATGATATATCACGACACCCTTCATTAATGTTCTGTCCTTTAAGAAGTTCTCATGACTTCTCCACACATCCAACCATACCCCCTAATTTTACTATACACAAAATAGTCCCTAAACATAACAATGTGGACGGAACAATATAAACTCATGACTTACGATTACTATCCCATGAAATTCAACTAACATTACATAATGCACAAATAAGCTCACAATTGAATTTGAAGGGGACTCCCTCCATGGTTGTCCCAACATGCACAAACCACCAGAACATTGTCATGACCCAAAGTAGACCCTAGGCGTAACATGGCGTGTAGGACCCTGAGAGGCCCTACACAAGAAGCTTAGCATACATCATACAAGATAATTGAATTAAAGAGTTCAAATTCATAGTTTTGTTGCATAAAAGAAATTGACAAAGCGGAAGTCTAATCATAGGTCTCAATAAGCCATCTAGTACATCATAAGGAAAGTGATTCGGACGCAACTCATACATAACATACAAAGTCTAAAAACTAGAAATGGCATATAAAACTATAAAAGCATCTCAGTCCTCAGATCATGAGGAATCACCAATCTTCGAAGCCAATGAAACCAACTAGACACGAGCATTCGAGGTAGGAGCGTCAGACCCTACATTTATGAGATAATGTACGCACAGGTATGCATTAGTACATGGAATGTACTAAATATGAGGCAATATGCACAAAATAGACATGATATCATGGATAGTTTAAAGGATGTCGACATGACAATTCTTTGAACAATTAAAGGCTTAAAGACGCAAAACATGAAAACCATAAGATATAGTCAATGCATTTGAAATAAGGGACATAAGAAAAGCTTGAAGAAATCATAGTCATTTTTTGGGATATTAGCTTTAACCGACAATAAGACCATGAGAGCTATGTCATAGAATCCGGTGTATTTCTCATATCGAAAGAAGGGGATTCTACTTGCCAAGGTAGAATCCTTACATATCATCATTTGCTAAAGTAGATCCACTATCTAGGTCATTTAAGACAATCTTATGGGGGCATGCAGTTAGGGGCTAGAGGTTGCTACTAGAGACTACCTTAATTGAACCTCCACCTCAAAGCCCTCTCGGTGCTAAGTCTAAATCCCAACGAAATAGATAAAATTTAAATACCATTATAACATAGGAAAGTTAATGATCAATACCAATCCACACTTTTAGATCAAAACATAGAATAGCTCCTTCAACCTAATTCAAAATGGATGAGAAAACCTTTCACCAATGTGAGTTCATATGTGAGAAATACCTTTCACAATCATGATCATCATAGTAAGTGAGAAATCCTTTCACAATAGCATTGATAATTTCCTTTGAAAGCATCCTCAAATCATTTATAATAACTTCATAAAAACATGCATATCTTCATAAATTCATAATTCATAGGTTCATAGTTGAAAAACACAATTTAGGCATGGGTCAATGTAATTTCAACTAGATATCATGGATTATCATTAAAAATCATGCATTAGAAGACATAATCAACAATAATCAATCATAATTGGATGACACCCACAAAATTGGATTGAAACCCTAACTAAATCAATTGAAATTAAATTGAGAAATTGGAATTCTTGGGGACCCCATGGAGGAAAGGACTCCATGGGTGAATATCCACATACCTTGCTACCAAATGCACCAGATGGATGGTGAATTGATTTCATTGAATGAACCCTAGCCTCTTCTTCTTCCTTAGGATTTTGGGAGGGAATTGGGAGAATGTATTTGGTTAGATTTTAGGGGAATAGAAGAATGACTTGAAAGTGGGTAAATTGGGGCTTAAAAACTTTATATGGGGCTTAGGATAGAAGGCAAAATGATATAGTATTGGGTTAAAACAATTAGGAAAAGACTCAAAATCCCTTTAAAAATAACTATCGGACTCGACCTACGGTTTTGACCTACAGACCGTAGGACTTTCTATGGTCCGTACCGGTCAACCGTAGACCAAGTACTGGTAACATGAAATCACCTACCTTTGGACGGAACACTTCTATAGCTCGTACATTGGTTGACAGACCATCCTGGTAAACCGTAAAAAGGGTGCTGGGACTTGATTTTAGAAAATTATTTCCCCCTTCCTATGGTTGCCATCTATGGCCCGTAGAAGCTTCTATGCTCCGTAGATGGGACCCGTAGAACCAAAATTCAGCCCAAAAAGGTCCTTTTTCCTTTTCAAAGATCTGAGGTGTTACAATATCTCCCCCTTGGAAACATTCATCCTCGAATGGAACTCAAGGCAATACAAGGAGAGTAGGGGAAGAGATTTAACAGCCCAAGAAGAATACAACTTCATCAAAAGCATATAAATAAGGAGGAACAACAACTCCAAGCTAAATCATATTCGAAGCATCATTTCACAAGGCATATATGCAAATCACCCTCAAATGCACATAATCATGAAGAAATCAACCAAGTTAACTCATTTTCTCAAAAATAAATTTTTCATGAGTATGCATGCATGAGGAAACATGAGTACAACTAAGACACATGAAGCCCAAAAGGATGAACCATGAGGACTAATTACCTCTAGCTAGAATAGGATTGGAGGGAAAGAGATGGGGATAATGGGACATTATATCGGCCTCGGCCTCCCAAGTAGAACCCTCAACTCTTTGATTCCTCCATAAGACCTTTACGGATGCAACTTCCTTATTCCTCAATTTCTTAACTTGCCGTTCCAAAATCTCAACTGGAACTTCTTCATAAGAAAGACTCTCCTTTATACCAAGACTCTCCAATGGTACAATAGATGTCAGATCACCAACAAATTTCTTCAACAAAGAGACATGAAAAACCGAATGCACCGATGCTAGGTCAATAGGCAAATCAAGTTCATAAGCAACCTTAACAATACGCCTCAAAATCTAATATGGGCCCAGATAACGAGGACTAAGCTTCCCTTTTTTTCCAAACCTTATTACACCCTTCATGTGTGAAATTTTTAAATAGACCCAATCATCCACATCAAACTCAAGGTCCCTCCTTCTAAATCGACATAGGACTTTTGTTGACTTTGAGCCATTTTCAACCTTTCTCTAATAAGTGGGACTTTCTCCATAGCCTCATGTACTAGTTTGGGACCTATCAAAGCAACCTCACCTATTTCAAACCAACCTATGAGAGATCTACACCTTCTACCATAAGGAGCCTCAAATGTAGCCATACAATGCTTGAATGATAGCTATTATTATAAGCAAACTCAATCAAAGGCTAGTGATCATCCCAATTACCTTTGAATTCAATCACACAAGCTCTCAATATATCTTCCAAAGTTTGGATGGTACGCTTCACTTGTCTGTCGGTTTGAGGATGAAAGGCCATACTAAGCTTTAACACAAGTACCAAGACCCATTTAGAAAGATTTCCATAACTGAGAAGTAAATTAGGTACCACGATCGGAGATAATGGATAGGGGCACTTCATGCAACCTAACCATATCTCTTAGATACAACTTAGCATAGTCCTTCGCTGAATAAGAAACCTTGACGGGAATGAAATGAGTTGACTTCGTCATATGATCTACAACAACCCAAATCGAGTCATGTTGTCACCGGGTGTAGGGTAAACCAACAATAAAGTCCATATTCAAATCTTTCCACTTCCAAGTAGGAATTCTAATATTTTGGGACAAACCTCCCGACTTTTGGTGTTCAACTTTTACTTGTTGACAATTAAGACACTTAGCCACAAATTCTGCAATATCCTTCTTCATCCCATTCCACCAATAGGCCTCCCGCAAGTCACGGTACATCTTGATGGCTCCCGGGTGAATGAAATACCGAGAACTATGGGCTTTCAATCAAATCTGTTCTTTTAAGTCCTTAACATTGGGAATGAATAAACTACCTTGATATCGAAGCACACCATCTCCCCCTTGGGAGAAAGCCTCAATGGACCTTTTAAGCACTGCTTCCTTCAACTTAACCAAGATAAGGTCAAGACCTTGCTTGTCCTTCACATCCGACACAAATGACGATTCAAAACCATTATGAACCATAACACCACCTTTAGTACAATCAACCAACCGAATACCCAATCGGGCCAATCTATGAACATCGTGAACCAACTTCTTTTTATCTTCCTCTACATGAGGAATACTGCCCATTGATAGTCGACTAAGAGCATCTGCCACCACATTCACCTTACCGGGGTGATAGAGAAAACTCATGTCGTAATCTTTTAGCAACTCAAGCCCTCTCCTTTGGTGAAGATTTAGATCCTTTTACTTGAACACATATTCTAAACTTTTTTGGTCGATAAAAACATCAAAGTGAACACCATATAAGTAATGTCTCCAAATCTTTAAGGCAAACACAAACGCTGCTATCTCCAAATCATGGGTAGGATAGTTCTTTTCATGATTCTTAAGTTGCCTTGAAGCATAGGGAATAACCTTTCCATTTTGCATAAGAACACACTCTAATCCAATCCTTGAAGCGTCGCAATAAATGACAAACCCATCGGATCCTTCCAATAGAGTCAATACCAGAGCAGAGGTAAGTCTATCTTTCAATTCTTAGAAACTCTTCTCACACGCTTCCGACCATAAGAACTTAACTTTCTTTTGGGTCAATGCCGTCAATGGAGAGGTGATCAAAGAAAACCCTTCCACAAACCTTCTATAATAACCAGCCAAACCCAAGAAACTTCGAATATCTGAAGGGGATAGAGGTCTAGGCCAATTCTTAACCGCATCCGTCTTCTTAGGAGCTACCTCAATATCCTAACCAAAAACAATTTGACAAAGAAAATCTATGGATCTCAACCAAAATTCGCATTTACTAAACTTTGAAAATAGTTGTTAGTCCTTGAGGACTTGCAATACAATCCTCAAATGATCGACATGCTCCTCTTCACTTCTTGTGTAAATCAAGATGTCGTTAATGAACACAATCACAAACATATCAACATATTGTCTAAGCACTCTATTCATTAAGTTCATAAATGTGGCCGGAGCATTAGTCAGACCAAATGATATTACCAAAAACTCATAATGACCACACCGAGTTTGAAAATCCATATTCGAAATGTCATCTTCCTTCACTCTCAATTGGTAATAACCCAACCAAAGGTTAATCTTAGAGAAGTAACTAGCTCCTTGGAGTTGGTCAAACAAATCATCGATCCTTGGAAGAGGATACTTATTCTTGATAGTAATCTTGTTCAACTGCTGGTAATCAATACACATGCAAAGTGAACCATCCTTCTTATGAACAAACTAAACTGGAGCACCCCATGGTGAGATACTCAGTCGGATGAAACCCTTATCCAACAAATCCTTCAATTTCTCTTTCAATTCCTTGAGTTCTACCGGAGCCATACGGTAAGGAGGAATAGAGATAGGTTGCGTATCTAGGAGAATGTCTATAATGAAGTCTATTTCCCTTTCAGGAGGAACACCAGGCAGATCATCGGGAAACACTTCCGGGAACTCATTTACAATGGGGACCGAATCAAGAGTAGGGGTTTTAAAATTCATATCCCTAACCCAAACAAGGTGATATATACAACCCTTAAAAATCATTTTCCAAGCTTTAAGACAGGAAACAAACTAACCCTTAGGCATAGAATTTCCCCCTTTCCACTCTAGGATGGGCTCATTTGGAAACTGAAACTTAACCACTCGGGTTCTACAATCAACAGAAGCTTAACAAGAATGGAGCCGATCCATACCAAGAATAACATCAAAATCTAACATATCGAGCTCTACTAGATTAACATGAATGTCTCTATGGGATAAGGAGACGGGACAATTTCTATAGACTCTCTTAGCCACAATAGATTCACCAATATGAGTAGAGATAGAAAAATGGTCTAAAAAACATTCAGAAGAACATCAAGCCCCATAGCCACATATGGTGTCACAAAACACAATGTAGCACCAGAATCGACCAAAGCATAAACCTCAAGATGAAAGACTTTCAACATACCGGTAACAACATCGAGAGAAGCCTCTTGGTCATGTCTAGTTTGAAGTGCATAAAATACGTTTTGCCTTGGAGCACTTGAACCTGAACCACTAGGCGGAGCTTGCCTACCATCCTTTCCCATGTCAAGTCTAGATGGACAATCTCCCAAGCGGTAACCACTCTTGCCACAACCAAAACAATTATCCGTGCTCATCAAGCATTTTCCCGGATGACTCTTGCCACACTTTTGGCATGTAGGAACCGAAGATCCATTTCCACCACTATTTCCTCCTTGAGTTTTAGGGTTGGACACCCATCTTTTTTGAACTTAAGAGCCGGTGCATTGGAGGAACCTTGATAAGAAAACCTTTGTCGGAACCTAGAATGACCATGTCCATCGGACCTTGAGTGTAAAAAGTCACCATCACCGGTCTTTGCCCTCTTTGTCTCCCTAGACTTTTCCTTAAGTTTTTCCTCCTCAATTTGTTGAGAGTGAATCATTAAATGAGAAATATCCATTTTCTTAATGAGCATAGCAGTACAACATTCCTTAACCATCAATTCAAATACACCCGAAATGAACTTACTCACCTTGCCCTAGAGTCGGTAACCATAGTTGGAGCATACCTAACCAATTGAGTAAACTTCAAGTAATTCTACTTCACACTCATATTTCCTTGACGACAATTGATGAATTCAAGTACCTTTGCCTCCCTCATCTCAAGAGGAAAAAACCTATCAAGGAAAGCAACGTTAAACTTTTCCCAATCAAGAGGACTCGCATCAACCACCCTCTCTTCCTTCCATTGGTTGAATCAAACTTGAGCAACACCCTTAAGTTGATAAGTGGCCAATTCCACCTTTTCTACTGACATCACTCCCATAATCATCAAAACCTTTTAAGCCTCACCACTGAACTCTTGAGGATCCTTCTCAACCTTAGAACCATGAAACTTCGGAGGATTCATCCGAGTGAAGTCCCTTACTCTAGTTGCCGCCATACCCATATTTGGGTTCACGGGGACCACAACCTCCCTATTGGCTTGAGCCAACACTTGAAAATCAGTTCGAAACTCTACATTAGTCACTTGTTTAGTCAAAAGATGAAAACCGTAAGATACAGTCAATGCATTTGAAATAGGGGACATAAGAAAAGCTTGAAGAAATCAAAGTCATTTTGTGGGATATTAGCTTTAACCGATAATAATACCATGAGAGCTATGTAATGGAGTCCGGTATATCCCTCATACCTAAAGAAGGGGAATCTACTTGCCAAGGTAGAATCCGTACATATTATCATTTGCTAAAGTGGATCCACTAGCTAGGTCATTTAAGAAAATCCTACGGGGGTACGTAGTTAGGGACTAGAGGTTGCTACTAAAGACTACCCTAATTGGGCCTCTACCTCAAAGCCTTCTCGGTGCTAAGTCTAAATTCCAATGGAATAGATAAAAGTCAAATACCATTATAACATAGGAAAGGCAATGATCATACCAATCCACACTTTTAGATCAAAATGTAGAATAGCTTCTTAAACCCAATTCAACATGGTTGAGAAAACCTTTCACCAATGTGAATTCATATGTGAGAAATACCTTGCACAATCATGATCTTCATAGTAAGTGAGAAATCCTTTAACAATAGCATTGATACTTTCCTTTGAAAGCATCCTCAAATCATTTTTAATAACTTCATAAAAACATGCATATCTTCATAAATTTATAATTCATAGGTTCATCATATGTTCGTAGTTGAAAAACACAATTTAGGCATGGATCAATGTAATTTCAACTAGATATCATGGATTATCATTAAAATCATGCATTAGAAGACTTAATCAATAATAATCAATCATAATTGGATGAGACCTACAACATTAGATTGAAACCCTAACTAAATTGATTGAAATTGAATTGAGAAATTGGAAATCTTGGGGATTCCATGGAGGAAAGGACTCCATGGGTTAATACCCACATACCTTGCTACCAAATGCCCAAGATGGATGGTGAATAGATGCGCTTGATTGAACTCTATCCTCTTTTTCTTCCTTAGGATTTTGGGAGGGAATTGGGATAATGTATTTGGTTAGATTTTAGGAGAATAGAAGAATGACTTTAAAGTGGGTAAATTGGGGCTTAAAAAATTTATATAGGGCTTATGGTAGAAGGCAAATTGACATAGTATTGGGTTAAAATAATTAGGAGAAGACCCAAAAGTCCTTTAAAAATAACTGTCGGATTTGACCTACAGTTCCGACTCCCTACGGTCCGTACTGGTCAACATCGACCAAGTACTGGGACCATGAAATCACCTACCCTTTGACGGAACACTTCTACGGCTCGTACATAGGATGACGGACCATCTTGGTGAACCGTAAAAAGGGTACTGGGACTTTATTTTAGAAAATTATTTTTCCCCTTCCTATGGTGTCCATCTACAACCCATATAAGCTTGTACAATATGTGGATGGGACCCGTAAAACTAGACTTCAGCCCAAAAAGGTTCTTTTTCCCTTTCGAAGATTCGAGGTGTTACAAACATTCCCCAAGATCATGCAATATAAAAGGAACAATTCTCCACCCATTAACACATACCAAATCCTCTAACCAATTCAAATGTAAGGGAGGGATAAAATTTCAGTAGCTTACCTTTCTGAATAGAAACCTCACTTGCGAAGACTTGGATTCTTCAAGGTTTAGGTTGTTGATGTGTCAGATTTTTTTTGACACTTTAGACACATAAAACATATAAAATTTGTTTGTTCATAAGTATGTTTATGTTGATATGATGTGTTTTTATTGTGTTTGTTCTGGAAAACAAGTTTCAGAAGCAAAGGAGTAAAATTGGTGTAAAATGAGCCAAGTGCACCTTTGGTAAGCCCGAGTACGAGCCGTATTCACTAAATACAAGTCGTACTTAGGGGCCTGTAAAAGATTCGAGATTGATGGACTGAGGCCCAAATTGTATCAGTCATACATCCATCCTATGGGCCGTGAGAGATGAATTATGGGAAACTTCTAAGGCTGGTGAAGTTTGAACCCATCTAGTAGGAGAATGATTATGAGCCGTACATTTTTCGTACAGGTCGAAAGGTTGAGGTCATGATAAAATCCTAAGGATATGTAACTTCAGTATTAGTGGGCACTAGTGGAGGTATAACCTGTACTTATTTTGTATGAGCCGTACCTATGAGGCGTAAGAAGTTGACTTAGTAAGGGAGAAAGTGATCATGACTCATACTAGGAGTCGTAAGTCCATAGTACGAGTTGTATGATGGTTGTAAGGACTGACAAAGGATGTTTACTACTGAAGAACACGGGTTGACTGAAGTGAACCACCACTCATACCGACTCTCTACGAGTCGTACCCACTTGCCAAACCTTGTTTCCTAGTCTATTTAGGATTAGATTTTTACTGTCTACAAATACTTTTCCTAGGGTTTTTTATTACGTTACATACTTTTATATGGAGAATTTGATTTTAGCAATTGCTTGTAGCAAACATTAGTTGATTTTCAAGCAATTCAACACTTTGATTTTTGATTATTGTTTCTAAGTTGATAATTCAAGTTTCCAGATTTTAATTATTTTTCTCGTAAGTTCCTAATTATGATTACTACTGTTAATTCTGATTTTTTCCCGATTATGAGTAGCTAAATCGTATAACTAGAATTGTGGGAACCATGATGAATTAATGAAGTAAGTTAACTTAAAAAGTCATTCTTGAATGATGTTCATGCATTTATTAAATTTCTCTTCGTCTTGATTTCTTTGTAATAGATGCACACGTTATAAATCACCTTAAGTCTTAACTTGGTTCACAAAAAGGGACTAGAATAGGAAAATAGATTAACAATGGAGATACAAGGGCTACCAACCTTCGTCTAAAAACTTGAGTTGTGAAAAGTAAAGTTAATTTGAGATAAAGGTAAGGGTTATAATTCAAACACTCAAAGACGTGAAAGGATTTCGAGTAACATTCATCTAAATAGGGTTGAATAATATTTAGATGTACCTCACTTATCATTTTGCAAACTAAGCACCACTATAGATAACTAATACGACATACTTACTGAGTTATAAAATTATGAGTAACACAGTCCTAGTTAATTCTCATACTTTATTTAAACTAATATTTTATAAATAATTGATTGTTATTACGAAACCCCCTTCAGAAATAATCAAATTAGAAGCTTAAATAACCGCACTGACACGTTTTCTATCGATATTCCCGTAGGATCGACCCCAACCTAGTTTTGTTCTATATTTTACCAACGACCATTTTATACTTCATTGCGAGGTGTAATTTGGGCATATCAAATTTTGGCGCCACTACCAGCGAATACAATTAAGGAATTGAAGCCAATTGTGATTGTTTGAATCTTAGTCTTTATTTCCCAATGTTACTTTTGTTTGTTGTTCTAACACCTCAGAAGCGTCAAAGCCCGTGGAAGTTGAAAAATTTCAGAATCTAATGTAAAGTTTCTGGTTCAGTGTTTCACGACAGTGGTTTACGGGCCATACATGGTTCCACAACCCGTGGAAACCAATCATGGTTGGTTCCCAAGATTTCAAGAAAATGAAATGTCTCAGAACTAATAGTATGAGCCAACAATACGGCTCAGGAAAGGAACCACGAGCCGTAGTTGGGTCTCATGGATGCATCTTTAAGAAGTATTGATTTAGTACTTGACTTCTATGATAGGATATGGATGGGCCGTGTAAGGTTCTACAACTTGTGGAATGGTTATTGTGGGTGGCCCTCAGAATATAGGAGTTTTAGTAATTGTTATACGACTGGCCAGTACGAGCCGTAAAAGAAAAGATGGCCAGTACTTAGCCGTCCTGGTTCGAAGCATGAGTACCCAGAACTTTGTTCAAGACCTAGTGCACGAGGGTGTTGTACGAGTCATAGAATCAATGAAGTGTTGTATAAGAGGTTCATTCTTTCTGGTAAGAAAGTTGGTTTTCAGTACTTTGAGTCCACGAAGGGTCAATACGGTCCATGGATAATTGTACGGACTGTAGATGGGGTTCGTAGAGTTGGTCTGGCAGTTATTTCTCAGGGTTATTTGGGTCTTTTTATACAATTTTGATTCCTAGAATACGTCATTTTGGGATTATTTAGAAGACTTTAAAGGATTCCTAATCACCCTAATCACCCCATTCACCCTTATTCTCTCAAACTCCAAATGTTTTCTCTCAAGTCTTCTTCTCCGAGCAAGCTAAGGTCCAAGGATCTTCAAGTCTCCTCTTCTAGATTCGAGCTAGGGTTTCATCAAGGTATGTTGTAAATGCATCAATGAGTTCCTCTTCACCCATTGAGTCCCAAAGAAACCTCAATTTTCTATTTATGATTCTTAGCCAAATCTAGGGTTTCATGATTTTCATATGGGTTCAATTGAATTTCAATTTTTTCATCATGATTGATCTTATTAAGCATGATTTAATCATAATTCAATGATATTTTCATGAACCCATGCTATGCAAGTATTTTATGATATGAATTCAAGCTATGTTGATATGCATGCATTATGATATGATGATTTTATGAATTCAAGAATGCTTTTAGATAAAGTATCAATTAGTTTTATGAAAATAGAATGCTTCCGATTGAAATACTTCTCATTATGAAAGATTATCATAATTTTGATGTTTCATATAAGTATCTCAATGAGTATGTTATGAAATCATGATTTAAAGGAGCTATTCTTATGACTATGAGATTATGTGTAATGATCCAAGACTACCTCCTAGACGTGACAGAGTGAATAGAATTCCGAGAGACTCTAAAAGAACCACTTGACATAGCATGACACTAAGATTACCAACATAACAGGAAAGAGAGAGATAAGTGGAATCATAGTTTTAAATGGAAATTTCATATAATACTGAATCAGAGTATAAAACCATAATGCGGAACATACTATGTATAAAAACAAGCCTCTACTACATAATAGTAACTAGGACAAGTCCTAGCTCACTTGAACAATCTAAAAACTGAAGTAAGTCTAAAAGGCATAAAAGAACATATGTCGTATGCCCTTGAACCATGAAAACTCACCAATTTTGAGCAAATTGATAGAATCCATTACTAACCACGACTTGAGTGAGGTGCTTCCGAACCTATATTATAAAACAATATAGGTGCAAGAGATGTATGAAGTCAACACTCAGAATGTACTGAGTATGAAGAAAGATGCATAAGTAATACACAATAAGTCTAAAAATATGATAATGCAATGACCAAGTAAACATAACATAATTCTGATCATATAACTTCATAAAACATAATACAAGGTCAAGCATTCATATTTAAGTCACAATCATAACATAAGTCGTTGAAAAAGTCATAAAGCTTTGTGGGAGATACCGTTAACCGACATAAACCATGTGAGCTACAACATGGATTTCAGTGTATTGCTCCCACACTAAAAAGAGAGTGTCCTACTAGCCAAGGTAGGTACCATAATCATGAGCTAAAGTGGATCCACTAGCTAATGTCCAATCGGGACATACCTATAGGGGCACGTAGTTCAAGGACCTGGGTAATCACCGCTAGTCAAACCTTATGCTAAGTAAACTCCCAATAGAAACATGCATAAGCACAACCATATTCATATCCTTTGAAATGGTAAGAGTCTAGTAATACCAAATCATTCATAAAATCTCATAAGAATAGCTCCTTTAAAAATCATGATTTCATAACATATTCATAAGAGACACTATAATAAAAAACATCTAAATCATGATAGTCTTTGCATATTAAAAAAGGCACTTCAATCGGAAGTGAACAAATCATATCATTCTTTCATCATAGGAGATACTTCAATCAAAAGCCTCAATTTTCATAAACATAGTTTATACTTCATTCATAAGCATCATCCATTCAAAAATCCATCATAACATCGTGCATGCATATCAACATCACTTTGAATGATATTACAAATTACTCATATGGCATGGGTTTATGAAAACATCACTGAAAACATTTAAATATGATCAAATCATGCATAATAAGATCATTCATGGAGAGAAAATTTTACTTCAAATGAACCCATGGAGGAATCATGAAAACCCTAGAAATTGGGTTGAAGTCATATGTAGAAATCAAGGTTTTCTTGGGACTCAATGGGTGAAGAGGAACCCATTGATGAAATTACCACATACCTTAAGGAAGCCCTAGCTTAAAATCTAGAAAGGAGTCTTGAACTTGGAGAATCCTTGAATCACCTTGCGAGAGAGCTTAAAGGAGAAGACTTGAAGGTTTGAGAGAATGAGAGGGAATAGGGAGGGTTTTTAGTCTTAGGATCAGTCATAGGTCTTCTAAATAACCTCAAAATGACGTAGTTTAGGAGTTAAAAGAATATGAAAAGTCCCAATCAATCCTGAAGTAAAACTACCGAATCGCATCTATGGGCACCATGTACAGTCCGTACAAGGGAAAACAGACCATACTGGTTAGTCGTAGACTAAGTACTGAAAACCCCAACCTTCTAATCTCCAACCACGAGCCAAATTTTATGGGCCATACTACCTTGTACGGTTTGTAAGGACCAACTATGGAACGAAGATGCTAAGATTCTAGGTCTTCTGAAACTCGAATCCACGAGCCACAACCACGACCCGTCTTTCTCTCCACGGTCCGTAAAACTTATCTGTATAACCCAATTCATTGGGATATTTACTTTATGAAGTTCACATCCACTAGACTAGACTATAGTTTATATACCTATCCACGAGCCATCCTGTTGGCTCATAAAAAATTATCTGAGACTTGACATTTTTCCAATTTTCAGAACATCATCTACGACAGCTATACATGGACAATGAAACTATACTCAGTCTATACTTAGCTTCGTACAAACTTGCACTAACAAAGTTTTTGCAACCTTTTAACCTTCCAATCACTTTTATACTTCAGAGGTGTTACAATATCTCCCCCTTGGGAAAATTCATTCTTAAACGGGACTCAACCAAGCATTAATAGAGTAGGGAAGAGATCTAACAGCCCAACATGAATGCCAAGCACATCAAAATGCATAAAACCAAGGAGTAATCGACCCCAAGCTAAAACATCAAGTTTAAAACTAATTTCATGAACATGCATTCATAGGGAAATATGAGAATATCCCAAATGCATGAATCTGAAAGAGTACCTGATGAGTTGGAGATTTTGGACTCATTTGAGGCTTATAGTTCACCAAATAGTGTCCTTGATGTTGTTTTACGGCCGTTTCTGAAGTTAAAATTTTCAATTACTGCTATGAAAGCTTAAGGAGAAACCAAGGATAAAAGAGAGTTAAAAAAAGCTAAAAACTTGAAAAAGTAGAGAAAATGGTTAAGCTAAGGCTCGCCATGTGCTTTCGGCGACTCGCCAAATGGGAAAAAACACGCCAAATACTTTTGAAAATTTTGCTAAAAACATCAAAGCAGATCGGCGAGGAAAAAAACTAAACAATAACTCACCAAACTTACCAGTGAGCTGTGGTATTATCATCAAAAGAACATGAGAACTCCGCTAAAAATGGAGACAACTTGGTAAGTGAAAGTTAGACTCGGCTAATATCCAATTGTGATTGGCAGGCTCCATCGAGCTTGCCAAAAGAGTTCAACACCTAAAGCCTTGAAATAAATCTCAAAGGCGATAAGGCACGCAATTCAGCGAGTCACCGAGTGAATCGATGAGCCTGACTAGCATTGCCAAAATGAATCAGAAGTACAATTTTTACCAAAATTTTGGAAGGTATAAATAGTTTCAAAGAGAGAGAAAAAGATTTACTTCACAGCTCTGAACATCTGAACTTAGAATATTCTAATGATTTTTGGGATGTTTGGCTTGTAAGACTTAGGATTATTGGGTTTTTGATCTGGATATTTTGGAATTAAAGATTCAAGCTCATTTTGATTCAATGCGAAATATTTTTTTGGTATAATTATTTCTCTTTCCAGCATGAGTAGCTAAACCCCATAATTCTAGGGGTGTGAAATGTAATTGGGTACTAAATTATTTGTGGGTCTTTGTGTTTGCTCAATTAAATGTTGACCATAATGGGTTCAATTATCTTATCATATTTTCATGTATGATTTGAGGTTGCAAAGTCAAATCTAGTTGTAGATCTCTATGATTGCTTGTGAAAGGTGCTTGGAGTGGATGAATTAATTGATAATCGTTGATTAAGTTCAATTATTAGTTTTGCTTGAAAAAGAAAACTATATTGAGGTATTGGATTAGCCTTGTATGTTACACATGTTGAAGTTTGATAAAACTCTCATGAAAGATGATTTGTGATTGATAAATGCTTATCGTAATCGACAATCTAGCCTATCTATTAAGAATGAACTATGTTGAGCAATACAGTTACCCACATCTGAAATTGATACTCAATTATGCACACTCCTAGGATTCCTTTTCTTACTTGCAAAATTCCCTTGTCCTTTGCTTTTGTTAACAATTCATCAATCAATCCCATAATTGATAATTTGAAATCTTTTGAATTTATATTTATGTTAATATTGATCAAACAATTCACAAAAGATTAGTACATGATTGTACTTCGTGATTGAAGTCTAGCTTTATCATTCCTTGTGGGATTAGACCCTAACACTTTATTGGGTTATTTATTGCTAACGATTGCATGTACGTTGAATTGTAGAACATATATTTGAGCATTGTCAAAATGGTGCCGCTGCTGGGGAATGGTGCGTATTTTTCTTTTATAGAAGTTACTTTGTGAACTAACCTTTTGTGGTTGAGTACTCTTACCTTTTTTGCTTTGTTGTTATCTTGATAGGTGATGACATGAGTGTCCATGGCAGCGATGCTGCTAGCAATAAAGGTTATATGGATGACGACAACCAATTGGAAGATCTCAGTCGTACGGGTGCTATCCGATTGCCCCCAATTGTGGGAAATGCTATATTCCACATAACGGGCACAATGCTCTAATTTCTTTAGATGAAGGGGTTATATGGTGGGTTTTCTCATGAGGACCCTCATGATCATCTTAGGAACTTCATATATGTGTGTGGCCTTTCACGTTTGAAAGCATTACTCAAGAATCTATTTGATTGAGGTTATTCGTATTTTCCTTGATGAGTGATACTACTACGCGATTGGGGGAGCTGCCCAAAGACTCAATTACTTCTTCACAAGGTGGAAGGGTCTGATAAGGTGCTAAAAGAGATGAAAAGCTTCCTTGAATCAAACCATTGCATCTCCCTCGGTCTCTATAAAATAGCTTGAAGCTCAAAAGGGCCATATTTTGGCTCATTTAAACCCTTATCCAAAGGAGGTCTTCCTAGTGACACAGTTGCCAACCCAAAGAGTGATGCTTAGATTATGGCTTTTTTGAATCGACGTGTGATAACGCTCAAATACACCTATCACAATTCAAGATGTAAGCGGTTGTTAGCAATATAAACCCAACAAGGAGTTGGGGTGATCCCACGAGGAATTGGGCTAAGTTCAGAATTCAAATACGAAGTATTAAGGTGATCTAGTTTTTTGTCGATGGAAAACACGTGAAACGGTGCATAATGTAAATTTACGAAGTTTCAATTAAAAATCTAGAAGAGTTTAAACGAATAATTTCAATAAAACACAATTTAAAAAAGAGTTTAATCGATGGGGAAGGGGCCTTAGGGATGTGTGAATGTTCAACCACTAATTTCACTAAATGGGTCATCACAAATTGCCTAATGATGTTGATCTGTAATGGGTAGGCAAGATTGTCGCTATGATAGCTATTTTGAAACCAACTACCATGCTTTCAATTGGGTTTTACCAAACCCCAACATGCTAGACAATCAGAGCACAATCTTATGCCTTAATTAAACCCACTTTAACAAGCTGAGAAGTACAAGTAAGAACTCATACAATTATCAGAAATCAATCCCACTCAAATGCATCTTCAACAAGCATACAAAGAGATATAAGCTAGAATTAAATTTGCAACTTCAATTCATAAGATAAAAACATGGATTAATACCTAAACCCATCCTAAATCAACAAGTAATTCAGCAATTGATAAGACCCATAAGCTAATTAGGTGTTTGAACACATAATCACACCCCTAAGGCATCGGGGTTTTAGCCAATCATAATGAAAGTGAAGAATTGGTTACCAAATGCACTCTCCATTGAGTTTGTCAGTCTTCGCACAAAAAAATTAATCAACTAAAAATATACCCAATGTTAGAATCTTCCCAAAGAAAAACTCCATGAGTTCAATCACCAACAAAAACTAAGTATTCTAGATATAACTCTCTTCTCTTGTTCAATACAATTTTTCCCCCTTCTCTCTCATTTGAAATCTTCTATTTATACTTCCCAAAAGTTTCCCATGATTTTGAATTTGTAGATAAATCTGTGGCATTAGTCGTGTCTCGCCCTTCTATTCGGCAACACGCCGAATTTCTCAGTCTCACCCTTTCGATTCATCACTTCTGTGCTAATTTCGTTCTGGAACTTTAGGCGATATTTATCGAGGCTCGCCATTTGGATCGGCGACACGCCGTCTGGTCTATCAGCTCACCGTTTTGACTTAGATTTCTCCTTTGCTCCCTGGAACTTTAGGCGAGGTTCTTTCCATTCGGCACATCACCGAGTTGACTTTGGCGAGCCTCAGCCTTTTAGTTCCTTCAATTTTTGCGCTTTTTGACTTCCTTTTGCAATATATTGGCTTCATCCCATTCCTTGTCCCTCATGCTACACACAAACAATTTAACATTAGTTATAGGTGCACAAAATGGCATTAAGGGCACTAAATTGACACAAACGAAGCTATAAATGAGTCAAAACTACCGACTCATCAACACCCCCAACTTAAACTTTTGCTTGTCCTCAAGTAAAACAAGATATCGCTGCATTCAACAAGGGTGTCTACAAACATAGCTACTTAAGAACTTACATGAAAGAGCACACAAGGACAAGTTTAACATACAAGGATCAAATGTACACCAAAAGTATCAAATTCTAACTATCCATCATCAATTAAAGTTCAAACTCACAAATGCTCACCTATAACGCAAAATTATGCCCACAAAGGTGCTTGAATGCCCTTACAACAAAAAGGATTCCATTCTCTCGTTCAAACTCCAATTAAGATCAACGAACCGGAATCAATACTACACTCACACTCTCAAAAGAGAAAGAGTTTGCACAACTTTGCCCATAGGCTTGCCCGAGTTTTCTATCTAGCTATCACACTGTTCATGCGGGATCACAAAGGACTTTAGAGGCTTGTAATGGGGCTGGGGTTCAAGGTATGGTCAATTTTTGGATTAGTGGCTTTACCTTCATGAAGCATGGCTTTCATCTCACTCCACCTTCCTTTTTCTTTCACACCTTTCATTTCATAGCAAATCCTTTGTTACTTTGCATTGCTCACAACATTTCAATGAGTACCCCATTTTATTATCAACTTTACGCACAAAGAGAACACCAATTCCTCCATTTTTTATTTTTATTATTTTTTTAGAGGGGGGTTCAACTTTTTCTCTTTTTTTTGCTAGTGTTTCAATCAATAAGAAGGATAGGCTCAAATGGTGCCAAACTGGGTTCACACTCTCACAAGGTGGCCAACAGAAGTTTTAGCAAAAAGGTTCACCCTAAAAAAATTATGCCTAAGATCATTTTCCCACAATCACCAATGCTGAGCCAAACAGACTACTAGGGCAAGTTCTAGGCATCATCACACTCACTTTTCAAGTAAAGCTTGCCACTCATGGCATTCAAATACAATTTCAGATCACAATTCTTCGAGTCAAGCTTGTGTGCAATGGTCATTGCAAGACTCACCATCGACAATTTGCTAGTCACAACAAGAGGCTAATGGTTTACACAAGACTATGCAACTCCAATTTACCTTGTTGGACGCTCGCCCACATGTTGTTCGATTAAGAGCACTATTCAAGTCATTGATATTGAACACAATCAACACTCAAAAGCACAAGAGAACAACAACTACTAAATCGACACAATATTTCAAAAGATAAACTAAGATAAAAAGAGGTGCTACTAGAACTCAAACCCATATCAAATAGTAAGCGAAGTAGTCAAAACAACAAAACAATTCAAGTAACAAATGACCAAAAAGTAACAAACAACCAAAAGGCACCACCCCACCAAAAAGGTAAAGCAGTGTCCTGAGTGTGAAAAACATACAAACAAATTAAAGATAAAAGAAGTGCAAAAGAGTCCCCCTGTCTCACTAAGCTGGGGGTGTTCCCTCAGCTTGGGCATCAATGCCCGGTGTGCTCTCTGCAAGTGGGTGAGTCCCACTCGACCCGATCATGGATGTGTCTCGGATAGACTCAACAGTAGCGGCTCGGACCAAATCTCCCTCCAGGTCCTCGAGGTCGGCATACACCTCTCTATCCTGCATGGAAAAATCCTCCTCATCAGTCTTAGGTGTATCAGATACACCTTCATCATCAGCAACCGAAGTAGCACTAGTGGTGGCAGGTGGGGGATCATCGGCTCTCGGATCCTCTAGCACATCTACACTCCCCCAAAGCATGGTGATGTCGGTGGACTTCAACTCATCCACATCCTTCCTCAGTCTGGTAATCTCGGTACGGATGGCTGTCAACTCTATAGAACTACCCTCATGCTGCTCACAAGCCTCAACTCTAGCTATGAGGGTTGCTAAAAGCTCCCCATGTGATGTAATAAGTCGGCGCTGATCCGCTAACTCAGTGTGGAAAGGGCCAAGGGCAGCAGCTAGAGCCCTCTCAATCATCCCTGGGATAGCTGCCTCAACCCAAGAGGCTCGTACATCTGCTGAATGGGCCAAGTGCCCCATCTTGATGATCATGGCTTGAGTCAGAGGCCGGGGTCCAGGAGCTAAAGCAGGGGCAGACGAAGAAGAGGGACCCAGTGTATGAGTGGAGGTAGCAGGAGCATCCAGAATAGGCATACCTACAGGCTCAACTGTGGGAGTGGGAGAACCCGTCTCCATGGCATCAACATCCACTATTGGGGACGTATCAACTGGGGGTCTCCTCCTCCTCTCGGCCTCGTCCTTTTGATACTCAGCCTCGATCCTCCGGATGTCACAAGATGAGATCGAAGTGACCTCAACATCTGTCTTCTTATCAAAGGGAACACCCGCTCATCTACACAGCTCGCTAATGAGTATCGGGAATGGTAGTGAGGTGTGCTACTGCTTAGCCCTCATCAACATCTCCCTTTCGAAGATCATCCCCAAATTTAGCAACTGCCTATCAATAATGCAACCTAAAAGTGCTGCCTTCGGGTGCCGGAGGATGGACTCATTTTGAGAAGGCATGAGGTTGCTATTCAAAAACCAAAACCAATACCGAGCCATGCTGTTTAGATCCCGTTTCTCTATGATGGCTCCGGTATCTAACCAACGGGGGGAGGCATCACTTGTTAACGGTGCCAACCACCCCTTCAGCGTCTCTAAACTTCCTTTAAGCTCATCTTCCAAAGAGTGTCGAAATCTATAGGTGCAGCCCAGAATGTCATTTATTTCTGTCTGGCTACACTTAACCTTCTTGCCCCTCACAATGACAAAGTCCACAGGCTTCATGGATTGGACCAACTTCTTGACCCTCGGGACTAGGCCGGAGTAGGCAACATAGAATTCACAAACCCATATGGGGACATATGGACTACGGGGCTGCGTAAAGATCTGAAATTTATATACCCAGAGCATCTCCCAGACTACGGAGTATCTATCCACTACTCCATCAGTAGATAGCCTCTTCTCCTCAAGTATTGTACGTGCAACCACGGCCTTCAATCTATTCATCAACCTCGGAAGCTGGGCTGGGGCCGGAATTGAGGCTGGAGCAGTAGGAGCAGGAGCTGATGTAGTCGGAGGCTCAGGTATAGTAGGGGAGCTGTTGACCCTAGCCAGGGGTTCATGCAAGCACTTGGACCTCACTTCAGCTCGGGTCCGTTTAAGAAGTTCCCCGATAGGAGTCCCAGACTCTTCACCTTAAGAGTGTCCTGACTCATTGGAGGTGAACTGTATCGACAACTCCTCACACTCCGAGGAGGAATCTACCACGACCTGCTTCTTTCCTTTCCCTTTCTCTTGGGTTGCGGGTTGTTTTGGTTTTCATGGTCGCTCAACCTCGGAGGCAATCTCTATGCCTTTGCTTCTCTTCTTTGGAGGCTTGGTGGCGTTAACATTGCGGCGAGGCATTTCTGGTAAACAAAAACAAACCAAAAAAATGAAGATCGATCAAAATGAGGTAGAAAGAAACTTAAGCAAAAATATGCACAAACAATCATCGAACCGATCGGCGTGTCGCCTAATACTATTAGGCGAGCAAACAAAGCATCGCCGAAAATGACAGAACCAACTCAGGCAAAATGCATGCACAAAGGCGATAAAAACAACTACTCGGTGAATCACCGAATACACTCGGCGGGCACAAGGGAGATCGCTGAAAGTTACAGAACATCCAGACCACAAAGTAGCTACAAAAAGGCGATAATCATGCAAAAGGGCGAGTCACCGAGTGGAACGGCGAGCCCGACTTAGCTCGCCGAACCACCAAAACGCAACAACAACTTCAAAAATTTTATGGTTATCAACAAACAGCCCAATACGCAATAATTAAAGCTTAATCAACAACAAGTAGTCTATACCCACGCCCAATTATACCTCGGGGTACTCAGACTTACCCAAAACCAAACTGTAAACAACAAAATGACGATTTACCCTTAAGAAAGACGTCACTCAATCTATCATTGGGCAAAATTAAGCCGTTCAATTAAATTTGGGGGATACTCAGACTTCACCCAACATTAAAACAACAACCCAACAACAAGTAAATCGAAAGCCCACTCCCCAAATGAAACAATCACACAATATTGGAAATGATTACTCAAAGTTGGGCATCAAAGCAATGAAATGCAATCATAGTAAACAAGCACACATGCAATCAAAGACCCAATCATTCATAACTAGGTTTTATAATTCACGGGGTTCAAAAATCAAAGAACATTATAGAGAATTAACCTCAAAGCAAAAAATGACAATGCACACACGATGAAAATGGGGTTGGGGCATGCCTAAAGCACTTCACGACCAATCAACAAAAAAAAAAGAAGCAATTAAAATGCAAAAGTCTGTGGGTGTAAAAGTATGGGAGGCAAATTTTGAGAATTATGACAGTTTGAATTTGAAAGGATTAAAAACTCTTCAGTTCGCGCCCCTACGAGCAATAATAGTAATGTCGCCTTTCCACTCGGCGATGCACCGAGTGTTACCTTCTCTCGCCGAAAGTTACAGAAAATCAAGCCAACCTTGAAGTGTCACGACCCAAGCCTAGGGCCTAGATGTGACCGGCGAATGGGGAACCCGAAGGAACCCCAAACAAGCCTCATAGCGTATCATTACACATCCTTGGTCGCGGAAGCAATTAAATGACCATAAGCGATAAGCATAGTCAAGGGGAAATCGGGACTAAGGGAGCAAGAAGAAAAAAAGAAATGATACATAAATACCATAGATGAGTCAAGCTCAAGCATAAAACACAACTTGTCCAACACCACCTCTAAACATGAGTACTTAGCGGGGGCCAAGACAAACTACCGGGCTCACCCTCATAGTCAAAACATAACTAGAAAGGAAAAGTTTAATACATAGCAAAAGATCATGAGCAACGTCCCCGAAATGGAGGACTCACCAATAACCACTATAGAAAATCGTACTAGCCACGCGGAGGAGGGTGGTCAAGTGGTGCTCCGGTCCCTACATGGTGACATCATGTAGGCATAGAGTATGCGTTAGTACATTTGAATGTACTAAGTATATGGGATGCTATGCAATGCTACATTAGATGGACAACATAGGAAAAATGCGTAATCATACCCAATAGATAGCATATTAATAAAATGATATGTATAATGATGCTTACATAAAAATCATATTTAGTGGGATGTAGTACATGTGTGGCGAGTGACCATCAATATAGTATTTCCAAGGCCTACCACCCCCTTGGAGAGGCGAAAGAGGTACAAACCCCTCAATATGGTTACACGAGCCCCCCGTGCTAGGGACCAAGGTACAAACCCCTCGATATGGTTACACGGGCCTACCACCCCCCGTGCTAGGGACCAAGGTACAAACCCCTCTATATGGTTACACGGGCCTACCACCCCCCGTGCTAGGGACCAAGGTACCAACCCCTCGATATGGTTATACGGGCCTACTACCCCCCCCTACTAGATACAACCAAGGCAACCAAGGTACAAACCCCTCGATATGGTTATACGGGCCTACTACCCCCCGTACTAGGCATGGTCGACTCACAACACTTATTTAGAGAAAATCATATACATGTGTCCATTTCATCATCATTTCAGTAATTACATAACCATCCGTCTCATAGGACGTACCTTGGACCTTCCCTTTCCTAAGAATTCTATAATGGGCATTTTATCAAACACAAGGTGGGCAATTGTTCATGTAAATGAAATCATGTATTTCAAGAATACTAATTCCAACCAATTCCAAAATCCATATAAATCAGCCCACCAACAACATACATATATATATCAACCTTCATAATTTGATCATGGAAGCATGTAAACCATAAACATCACATAAAAATTCCATTTCATGATAATATGTAAAAAGGACCATAATAGGGTGTGTAGTAGTAATTCCATAATTCAAGAGTTCATAATTGATCATGAGGACCCATAAATTTGAAGTAGAAATAGAGGATAAATGGTTGGACTTGTGGAAAGGAAGGTTTCCACAATCAAACCCACATACCTCAACTTTGGAGAATCCTTGATGAAGATTGGAATGGAGAATCGAAGCTTGAGATTGAGTCTTGAATCCGGAATTAGAGCTTGAGATGTTTGAATTTGGTTGAAGATCTTGGTGGAATTTTTGGAGAGGGCTTAGAGAGTGTTTTTGGAGTTTAGAAAATGACTAAGTATGGGACATATCCCCTTTTTATAAAAAATGACTCCAACCCGCCTAGAAAATTCGCTCACTGGAATTGGAAATTCTGCACAGACAGGTTTTACGAAAATGGTCATAACTCCCTCATCCTAACGCGGAATAAGGTGAAACCAAGTGCGTTGGAAAGCTAACTCAAAGAGCTTTAATTTGATAGGATGCAGCCCTTCCAGTTCCTTGTGTGCTAAGAGATATGCCCCTTTAAAGTTGACCCTCAAAATCGCAATTTTTGCGATTTTCAAATTTTGATACGGTTGCTCTAAAATTCGGGTTAGACCCATTTCCCACTCAATTTGACCCCACAAATAAGAATATGAAGTCGAATTTCCGAAATCATGCACGGATTTTGAGATATATGGAAATTACCATTATAGGTGTTTCCGAAGCACATTTTCGGGCATTTGGATCGTTTCAATATCTCCCCCTTGGGAACATTCGTCCCCGAATGTTAAAGAAACGTACATGAGAGACACAAACATGGCAATTTCAGCCCACATAAGGATGCAACAATGCACTTATACCTTATTTCAAAACCTCAACATAGTTGTAAAACCACAATGAACTTGTCAACTTAAGCATGAATGTATGCAATGACATGGGGCTGAACTTAAGACCTGAGATTTTATAAAGGGCTCAGATCAATACCTTAGGCTCGAGTGGAGTGGAAAAGATAAGTATATCGCCTTTGCATGTCCGCTTCGGCCTCCCAAGTAGCACTTTCAACTTGTTGATTTCTCCAAAGGACTTTAATGGAAGCCACATCTTTGTTTCTCAACCTCTTCACTTGTCTATCTAAAATCTGAACCGGAACCTCTTCATAGGTCAAATTATCTTCAACAACACCCAAAACATCAAGAGACACAATGGCATTCGGATCACCCACACACTTCCTCAACATAGACACATGAAATACCGGATGAACCAAATCCATCTCGCTAGGCAATTCCAACTCATAAGCTACCTTGCCAATTCTACTCATCACCTTATAAGGACCCACGTATCTTGGGCTCAACTTGCCCTTCTTACCAAAACGAACCACACCCTTCATGGGTGTCACTTTCAAATAAACCCAATCACCAACTTGGAATTCAAGAGCCCTTCTCCTCACATCGGCATAGGACTTTTGGCGACTTTGGGCCATCTTCAACCTTTCTCTAATCATCCTAACCTTCTCAAGAGCCTCCATAACTAGGTATGGTCCTAACAAGGCCACCTCACCAACCTCAAACCACCCAACCGGTGATCTACAACGCCTCCCATAGAGAGCCTCCAAAGGAGCCATACCGATGCTAGAATGATAGCTATTGTTATAGGCAAACTCAATCAATGGAAAGATGATCACGCCAACTACCCCTAGCTCCAATACACAAGCCCTAAGCATACCTCAAAGTGTTTGGATAGTCCTTTCGGCTTGTCCATCCGTTTGCGGTGAAAGGCCGTAGTAAGCTTAACTCTCGTACCTAGACCCCTTTGAAAAGACTTCCAAAAGTGTGAAGTAAATTGAGTACCACGGTCCGATATGATGGATAGAGGAATCCCATGCAACCTTACCAAGTCATGAATATATAACCTTGCAAAATCTTCCGCCCCATATGTTGTCTTTACCGGTAGAAAATGAGCCGATTTTGTCATCCTATCAACCACCACCCAAATAGAATCAAAACCTTTTCTAGTCTTGGGTAAACCAACTACAAAATCCATATTAATTTCTTCCCACTTCCAAGTAGGAATCTTTATGTCTTGGGTTAGACCACCCGGCCTTTGATGTTCGGCCTTGACTTGTTGACAACTATGACAACCGGGGACGAATTTGGCAATGTTCCTTCTTCATGCCTCCCCACGCAATACAACATCCCTCAAATCTCTATACATTTTTGGTGGAACCGGGGTGGATGGAGTAGGAAGAATTATGAGCCTCCTCAAGAATTTTCTCCCTCAAACCATCAACAACAAAAGGACACACAACCTACCTTGGACCTAAGGGCACCATCCTCCCCCTTGGGAGAAAACTTCCACCTTGCCCCTCTTTCACCAGGCCTTCAAATTCAAACAAGGAAGAATCAGATCTTGTTTTGCTATCACCTCATCAACCAAAGGAAGACCTAGCACGCATCAACAACGACCACACCACCATTACTAACCTCTTCCAACCCAACCCCCAACCTAGCCAACCGATGTACCTCCCTAGCCATTTCCCTATCACCAGTATCAACATGAGCTAGGCTACCCATAGACACCCTACTCAAAGCATCCGCCACCACATTAGCTTTACCGGGATGATAATGCACACTCATATCATAATCTTTAAGAAATTCTAGCCACCTTCTTTGTCTCAAGTTGAGATCTTTTTTGGTGAAGACATAGTGGAGGCTCTTATGATCGGTGAACACATCGACATGTACCCCATACAAATAATGACGCCAAATCTTTAAAGCAAACACCACCGCGGCTAATTCAAGATCATGCGTAGGATAGTTCTTTTCATGCACTTTGAGTTGTCTAGAAGCATAGGCTATCACCTTAACATTTTGCATTAGGACACAACCCAAGCCAACTCTAGAAGCATCACAATACCCAACAAATCCCTCAAGCCCATCCGGTAGTGACAATATAGGAGCGGACACAAGTTTATCTTTCAAGGTTTGAAACCTCCTTTCGCACTCGTCGGTCCACTCAAACTTAGCCTTCTTTTGTGTCAACTTAGTCATGGGAGAAGCAATAGAAGAAAACCCATTCACAAATCTCCGGTAGTAACCCGCTAAGCCCAAGAAGCCCCTAATATCCGACGGGGTCAATGGCCTAGGCCAATTTCTAATCACATCGGTCTTCTTAGGGTCTACCTTAATACCATCCCCCGACACCACATGACCTAGGAAGGAAACCTCCCTCAACCAAAATTCACACTTTTCATACTTGGCATACAACTTCTCCTCTCTTATTCTTTGCAACACAACCCTCAAGTGACCCATATGTTCTTCCTCACTATGCGAATAGATTAAAATATCATCAATGAAGACCACAACAAAGGAATCAAGGTAGGGTTTAAAGACCCTATTCATTAGATCCATGAAGGTAGCCGGTGCATTGGTCAACCCAAAGGACATGACCACAAATTCATAATGTCCATACCTAGTCCGGAAGGCTGTCTTGGGAATGTCACCCTCCCTCACCTTCACTTGATGAAACCCGGACCGAAGATCAATCTTAGAGAAGTGGCTAGCCCCTTGCAATTGGTCAAACAAGTCATCAATCCTAGGAAGAGGATATTTATTCTTGACGGTGACCCTATTGAGTTGCCGGTAATCGATACACATCCTAAGGGACCCATCTTTCTTCTTCACAAACAACACCGGGTGCACCCCAGGGTGATTGGCTAGGCCTAATAAACCCCTTCTCCAACAAGTCCCTCAATTGTTCTTTCAACTCCTTTAACTCCGCCGGGGCCATACGGTAAGGGGGAATAGAAATGGGTTGAGTATCGGGGAGGAGGTCTATGCCAAAATCTATTTCCCTTCGGGAGGAACACCGGGAAGGTCATTAGGAAAGACATCAAGGAATTCATTTACGACCGGAACCGACTCTATAAGAAGGGGTTTGGACTCCACATCCCTAACCCTCACGAGGTGATAGAGACACCCCTTAGAGATCAACTTACGGGCTTTAATGCAAGAGATGAATCTACCCTTGACTACCACATTTTGGCTTCCCACTCAAGAATGGGTTCACTTGGGAATTGGAACTTGACCCTTCGGGTTCTACAATCAATAGAAGCATAGTATGCATGCAACCAATCCATCCCAAGAACAACATCAAAATCGACCATGTTCAATTCAACAAGGTCACAAGGCAATAGTTTATGCAAGATGCAAATAGGACAATTTCTATAGACCTTCCTAGCAACAATATATGCACCAAATAGGAGTAGACACCTTATATGACTCACGCAACGAGTCGGGCTCGTCTTCCTCTTGTATTAGACAGGATCTTGCATAGCAAGGAACAACCGTTAGGGAAGAACTTAATTCTCATACTCTACAGCACGACTTAGAACATGGAGAAGGGGAAACATTTCCTAAAACGTCTCATAGCCCTCCTACTCATAGTTGTGGTGCACAACACAACCAATGAATCGGACTCTAATCAACGCAGTGTGTTGGAACTCCGAGGAATCATTCAACCTAGTGCTCTGATACCAATGATTTGTCACGACCCAAGCTAGGGCCCTAGAATGTGACCGGCGAATGGGACCCGAAGGAACCCCAAATCAAGCCTCATAGCGTATCAATTACACATCCTTGGTCGCGGAAGCAATTAAATGACCATAAGCGATAAGCATAGTCAAGGGAAAATCGGGACTAAGGGAGCAAGAAGAAAAAAAAAAGAAATGATACATAAATACCATAGATGAGTCAAGCTCAAGCATAAAACACAACTTGTCCAACACCACCTCTAAACATGAGTACTTAGCGGGGGCCAAGAAAAACTACTGGGCTCACCCTCATAGTCAAAACATAACTAGAAAGGAAAAGTTTAATACATAGCAAAAGATCATGAGCAACGTCCCCGAAATGGAGGACTCACCAATAACCACTATAGAAAATCGTACTAGCCACACAGAGGAGGGTGGTCAAGTGGTGCTCCGATCCCTACATGGTGACATCATGTAGGCATAGAGTATGCGTTAGTACATTTGAATGTACTAAGTATATGGGATGCTATGCAATGCTACATTAGATGGACATCATAGGAAAAATGCGTAATCATACCCAATAGATAGCATATTAATAAAATGATATGTATAATGATGCTTACATAAAAATCATAATTTAGTGGATATTAGTAATGTGTGGCGAGTGACCATCAATATAGTATTTCCAAGGCCTACCACCCCCCTTGGAGAGGCGAAAGAGTACAAACCCCTCAATATGTCCGGGCCTACCACCCCCGTGCTAGGGACCAAAGGTACAAACCCCTCAATATGGTTACACGGGCCTACCCCCCCCCGAGCTAGGGACCAAGGTACAAACCCCTCGATATGGTTATACGGGCCTACTACCCCCCGTACTAGGCAACCAAGGTACAAACCCTCGATACGGTTATACGGGTCTACTACCCCCCGTACTAGGCAACCAAGGTACAAACCCCTCGATACGGTTATACGGGCCTACTACCCCCCGTACTAGGCACGCAAGGTACAAACCCCCGATATGGTTATAACGGGCCTACTACCCCCGTACTAGGCAATGGTCGACTCACACACTTATATATGGGAGAAAAATCATATACATGTGTCCATTTCAATCATCATTTTCAAGTAATTATCAT